>CM019752.1:44627950-44667742 GCA_009761765.1 Phenacoccus solenopsis
AATTATTTAAAATATCATTTAGCATTTTTTTTCTCTGAATTGACAATTTATAAATTAGTTTTGCGCATTATTCAATTCTTTTCGGATTTTGAATATTTTTGATTTTCAAATCTTTTAATCGTTTTAAATTTTTATTTTATGTTTGAATTTCTATTTTTTTTCTGATTTTTGAATATGTTTCTTTTTTTTTTCAATTTTTCATCAATTTTACAAGCCCCAATACTTTTTAGTTTTGAATGCTTTTTATTTTTAAATATTTTTTTATTTTGTAAACCTTTTTTATTTTTTAAACTTTTTATGATTTATATTTTTGAATATTTTCTAGATTTTATTTATGATTTTTGAAAATTTTTCATATTTAAAAATTTTTTAATCAATTTTTTCAACCAAAGGTAATTTTTAAATGTTTTTCTTCGCTACCTCGCCGCCTCCTCGGTGTCTTGTACATCTACAGAGGCTAGAGACGTGTATCAGAGTTGAGTTGTAGCTGCTAAAGAAGGTCTTAGGGGCTAAGGCGAGGGAGGAGTATATTGTAGCCTCTGTAATTTGTAGTATGTGTAGATCTTGAATTAAGTCAGTTTTCATTTTTGAAATTTTTTTATCGTTTCAAGTTTTTGAATTATTCTTGGAACTTTTTAATTTTGAATAAATTTTTTATTTTTAGAATATGTACTTTTTGAATGTTTTTCATTTTTTTAAAATTTGTCTTTAATTTCTTTCTTCAAAAACGTATTTTTGATTTTTTATATCTTTTTTAATTTTTGAATATTTTTTAGATTTCTTAGATTCTGGATAAATTTCAATTTTTACAATCAGTCTCTTTTTCGAATATTTTAATTTTTTTTTTAATTTGTGAACTTTTTTCCTGAACTAACAATGTGTTTATTTTTCACATTTTTAGTTTTTTTATTTTTATTTATTTTTGTTTTGTTTTAAAATTTTGAATAAATTTTTATTTTGGAGTCGATTTTTTTCAAATGTTTTTGATTTTTATATCGTTTTTCATTTTTACATTTTCAACTTTTAAATATTATTGAAGGCTTTTTCCAATTTTTTGAATATCTCTTTGACTTTGTTGGATTTTAAGTACATTTTTATATTTTATCCTTGGATATTTTTGACTTTTTAATAGTTTTTCTATCTAAATATTTTTACTTTTCATTTCGATTTTCGTTCTTACAATGTGTTTTTTTTTCAATTTTTTGATTTTTCAATTTTTGAACTAACTTTTATTTTATTTTACTAGTTATGGTTTTTTTTTTCAAATTTTTTAATATTTTTTACGTTTTTACATATTTAAAATAAAATTTCATTGTTAGAAAATATTGGATTTTTCTTTTTTCGAATGAAACTAACAATACGTATGTGTATTTTAATAAATTGTCATGTTCAGATGAAGTTTTTTTGAACATTTTTCAGCGTTTTTAATTTTCGTGGAGAGTTCAAATTTTTCAAATATTTTTCATTTTTTCCCCTTTCTAAAACTTTTTAATTTAGTTTTTTTTCATGTTTTGATAAATAATTTTTTTAACTTTTTTGTTCTTTACGTTTACTTTACTTTTCTTCGTTAGCGTACCATGTACTGCAAAAAAAGCCAAAGGCGCGAAAAAAATTGGCAAGATTAAATGAGAGGTAGGATTTTAGCATCGAAACGGGTTTTCTGTTGTCTTTCCGCCGTTTGCAATGAGTTCCGGGAGGATTGAGTGAAGGGAAAGATGTGACCGTATTTGACTGAATTTGGTACAGTGGAGTAGAATGTGGGAGACAGTGGCTGGTAAATTATCAAAAAATGTGATTTTTGATTTTTTTGTTTTTTGATACTTTTCCATTTTCAAAGGATTATGTATTATGATTTATAATATTTCTCGAATCTTCCATCCCAAAATTTAATTAGAAAATTCAAACTTTATATGCGGAATAAATTATGAATTGCTATGTAATTGCTTGAATTTGAGTCAGAGTCAATCTAAAATAACAGATCGTCAAGTGGTGAGAATAGTCTAAGGAGAATAGCCCAAATTTGATAAATATAGACTGCATGATTTCCAAGGCCAAGAGCTAAAACGTATACCAAGCCAAGTGCAACTTCAACGATGGTGTGGCTGATAAGGGGTGGTTATCATCATCAAAATGCGATGAAAGAGTAAACGGAGGGTGTACAATTTTCCATCATGCTTTATTCGATAGAATGAGCTCGATTTCAATAATATACGAACATTTCAGCATCCTAGATAAAGTTGGATGAAAGTTGAAGCGAAAAGAAAAAACTTCAAGGAGAAATCGAGTCTTGAGACAACAGTGTGAGCCCTCAACTTTAAATCGAAATGGAACCAAAATGGCTAATGAACCGAGATTCGAGGGCATCCTAGGTAGCTCAGTCAGTGAGCATAATCTCATTTGTCACGGACGGGAATGACCAGAATTACGACATATTTTAAATCCGCTTCCGAAGCCATATTCGAGGAAAACGATTAGTGAAATTTTCCCTTCGAGTTTATTTCGCAAATGAAAGAAGCCTCGCGAACACGAGAAAATTTCATTTCGGCTACTCTTTCGTACGTTTAATCGTTGGCTCGAAAAATCGTACGTGTTTTAAAAATCTTCTATGAAAGGTCGAAACAGTCGAACCGAAGAAAGACGAAGAAGGGGAAAAATTAATAGATACCATCGTTATTTCCGTAGACGATCGTATATGCATAGTACGATGCATTTATTGAGTCATGTTGGTAGGTTGGTCACGTTTTCTGGGAAGCTGAAAAAAGAAACATAATAATAATAAATCGCCGATAAACTTCGATTGAAGGTGAAACGAAAGAAAAAAAAACTCGACAATGTATTTTTCATGAATGAATAAATGTACGTACGTCATGTCTACACGAGGTATATTACCGAAGTGTATTTACTTTCGTTAGGAATGTGTTGACGAATAACGATCCCCTTTTGATGGAAGTATTTCTCGATGAGGAGAATTTTTCGATATTAATTTATAAATTACCGTTCGTCTTGCAGAATAACCGCCGAATTGAAAGATTGTAAATCATGGTCTTGCGCGATACTGCATATGAAATGCGTCGAAGAAACGGATTCCGGGAATTACTCGTGCCGCGTATCGGATTCCGATAGCGGGGAAAAAGCGTCGACCAATTGGTTCGCGTTGAACGTGCAAGGTGAATAATGGCTTTCTTATCATCGTCGCGTTGATTTATTCGCTTTGGAAAGACGATGAAAAAGTAGATGAATTATGGCGTGGGTGGAGTGTAATATACTAATTGTATGGTTTTATTACGATTCGCAGAGCCTGTATTGATAGTGAATAGCTCGGAGGAGGTAAGGATTCCTTCAGCGCCTAATGCAAACGCCGAGCTGTGGTGCGAGTTTAGCGGGCCCAGTAATTATTCGATTAGTTGGAGCAAGAAGGAGGGCCAAGATGTTATACAATTACCCGCCAGGTGAGTAGAGTTCTCGAACAAACGCCTGATGGCAGTGTGGTGGCTACTGTCGAAAGGTATCAACTTTCGTTTCGTATTGCAGTTATTACAAGCAAGAGAAGCTGGAGAATGGGCACGTATTGTCGAAATTGACGTTGAGAGATATACGCGACGGTAAGAACGGAACGTACGTTTGTGCTGTGCCCGATGGACCCCGCAAAGAAGTTTGGTTATTGGTGTTGAGTAAGTGGAACGAACGAGAATGGCGAAGGAGGTGATAAGGCGAAAATTTATAAAACTTTTGTTTTCAGGCCCTCCTCATCTAACTCTTGGTAAAGTTATACCTACCGGAGCTCATACGGTGTTCATGAATTGGACTGTGAATAACGGTAATGTGCCGATTTCCAAGTATTTGGTGCAGGTATAGTATAATACTTTTCTTTTTCATCCATTAGTTCGGTCATATAAGCCTTGAAATTGGTCGAACGTGGACAAAATTCAGTACAACCTTAGCACTCTACTATTAAGAGGTAAATTGTGAGAACAGTTAGTAAAATTGTGCTTAGATTGCGGAAATAGTTGGGGAGAAATAAGCTGAAAATTAGTATAACTAGTACTGTAATTTGGCATACCGTCATTTTGGGACTTAGATCATATAATATGGATCGCTCATGTGATAAGAACTTTCTTCCAACATCTATAAGGTACCAAAGTGAAAAAAGTAAACAAACCCAACATAAGTGTGCAATATCAGAAGCGTATCAAGATTCCCGCCTTTTATGAGTTTCTTATACGTGGGTGAAAATAAACGTTTCTATTAATTAATTAAATAGAATTGTTTTAATTTACAATAAACTTCGTAAAACGTAATGATCATTGTATCCGAACGATACGATTGTTTGTATATATATATTTATATTAACTAATTGCACTAATTAAAGGCACAGTGACGGACCTCCAAGTATAAATGAGCAATCCGTATATGCCTTATTTACGTAAAACACGAAAAGATATAGAAACAACCTTTCGGTTTCACGAGATGGATCAGTATTAACATCACATCCAAAACTCGCGCCTTTCCTTCACCCTGAAGGAACCGATTCGCCACCGCGCCCACGCAGTCACGCACAAATTTTATTACCTTAGGGGTAAACCTTAGCCATAACAAGAACCAACCGATTCCTGACAAATCGCCTTTACAATCGTAAAGGCGTCTCGGCTCTGCCTTGTAGATTTCGTATTTACGAACGAATTCATCGTTCATCGCTAAATCTACAACATCCTCCCCCCCTTGATATGACCAACATATCAAATCAAGTAACACAAATATATCTCAACACTTGTTTATTCTATCTACAATTTAGAAATAAACAATAACATTTATTCAAGAACGATAAAGAATAAACGACAAATTTGAGAGCCAAAAATTTGATCATTCACTTGCAGGCATTTGCTGACATCCAACACTGCTTAATCCCCTTTTCTTCATCGACACTGATGAAGCACGAGCGAATAAACAGATCGCCCACCTGCTAAAAATAAATTCAAAATAATATCGAGCTGATAACTTCGAGAGTGTCCTCGCCTAAATTTTCCCGCGAAATTTTGAAAGGTAATCTTACAACATAGCGACCTGTGCCATCTCTAGTCGTCGTTTCAGAAAAGAATCTTTCGCATTCCTTCTCTTCAAAAGACAATTCTCTTTCGTTACGCTCATCACATAACCATAAGCGCTGTAAGGTTTGCGAAAGACTCGATTCAGACTCATCAACACATAGCATATTATATACGCATTTAGGCGTATCGCATTCTGCCAAGTTGACATTACCAGTCACTAACCAGCCAAATTTAGACTCTTGTAGACGTGGTAGGCCATCACCTAGCATCAAAAATTTCGAACCAAGCACCCTCCAAAATATATCTAGTCCTAATAAGAGATCGACATCTGACGAAACATTAAATTTATCATCTGCCAAAACTAATTTGTGTGGAATATTCCACGTTGATATGTCAAATGTTGTTGAAGGCAGAGCATCTACAATTTCGTCTAAGATTATGCTGTCGATAATCGCATGAAATTTGGTGATACGAGAAGACAGATTTACACGTACGTTAGTGTTCGATCTAGTGCAAATACTACCTACGCCACTGATTGCCTGCGGAGCTCGATGAACCGTCAAGTTCAGGCGTTTTACTAAACGCATAGTAATTATGTTGAACTGACTACCGGAGTCAAGTACTGCACGTACATGCAATTTTTTATTTTTAGTGCCAACCATTACCACCGCAGTAGCTAATAGCGCATGCATACCATCGGTTACTATACTCCCTACCCAGCCATATAATTCATCAAAGCTAGAATTCGGCAATTTATCTATAGAATCTGTACTCATACAGGGGTTCTCAATCTGCCCGATATCTGAACTTATGGCACTGGCAGGTATAGAAGATGGATAGAAGAAATGCACTTACTCAAGGCTACTATGCCACTTTGAGCATCTGTATGCAGCAGTGTGTGATGGCTACCCTTACATGTTTTGCATGTAAAATGACACCGACGACCATTGCAGCGCCCTGACAAACATCTTGTGCAAATCCGCCTTTTACGAACAAAGGTGACTCGATCAGTAGGCGCGAGTTTTACGAACTCTGGACAATTATACAATTTATGTCCAACATTTCGACAGTAGTAACATGGTGGAGACCCTTTAGACGTGCTCGTACTTACTGCGAGACATTTTTCTCGCAAAAGTGGTGATGCCCCTGATTGCACCACCTTTGAACACCCCGCTGTATTCGCGCGCTCATATGCACTACAACGTGCCTCCATATGCCGAATAAATTCCTTGAAAGTAGCGAATCTTTTCGTTCGAGCTACTTCCCGCTCCCAATCTGCCCTAGTTGCCTTATCTGCCTTGGATAAGAACAGATGAATGCAAAACTGGCTTACTGGGTCAACCTCCGGCATTTCAGCAAATGCTGTCTGCAGCGCCGTTACATTTGAGAGGAAGTGAGTCACTAAGCCCCTTAAATTTTGCCTCTTATCAGCCATTGACATACACCCTCCTCCGATCGCATTTAGGTAATTTGCAATCCGCCTAAGGGGATCGTCGTAGTGGGTTACTAAGACTTCCCATGCGGCTGCATAACACCCTCCTTCCAATGGAAAACCTTCCACTAGTACTTGAGGCTCTCCACTCAAGCGCGATCGCAAATAATGGTGTTTATCAAAGTCTGTAAGCTCTGTATTTGAATGGATCATAGCATCAAACAGTTGTTTGAAACCACTCCATTCTTCAATCTTACCCGAAAAAACCGGAATTTCCACCCGAGGCAACTTAAATTTTGTCGAATTATTACTAGGCTTAGACTTCACCTCCCCCTCATTTCGAGTACATTTAGCCACGATCTTAGCGAGTTTATTTCGAACAGTTTTATATTTTACCATAAACTGTCGACGCCTAGCATCAATCTCTAATTTCTGATCCTGTGAATCGCATCGCCGCATCAAATCAACGTAGCTTGCATATGCGACTTCATTGAGATGCTCAACATCTCGCAATTCGGCGCGCACCGCATCTAGGTCGCTCGGCTCGACCATTTCATCGGTAAGGCTATCCGAAAGCTCTAAGTCCGTCATAGCTACGTCGAACCTTATGCGCAATTCCTCGTTAGAGATCTTGCTCATGTCGCTCGCACTACCATTCGTAACGTCACCTGTACCACTACCTATGTTACTACCACTCGCACCGCCTACTGTATCGATATTATTTAGAATTGTATTTTCAATATCATGCAATTCTAACACTTCGTCGTCAGCCATTTTTCACTAATTAAAATATAATAAAATATAAGTACAAATAAGTACAAACAGATTACGTTTTATTCAACGTAATCGATCAAATTAGAACAGACTCACGTGTGATCTCTAGATTTGATGCTGGTTCACTTATAAATCGCGTCGCACTATCACTTGAAATTTGAATGAAACGATCAAACGAACGCCGAATTTCCGGATTATCCGCACAATTAATCCGGCCCAGAGGACCAAAATGTATCCGAACGATACGATTGTTTGTATATATATATTTATATTAACTAATTGCACTAATTAAAGGCACAGTGACGGACCTCCAAGTATAAATGAGCAATCCGTATATGCCTTATTTACGTAAAACACGAAAAGATATAGAAACAACCTTTCGGTTTCACGAGATGGATCAGTATTAACATCACATCCAAAACTCGCGCCTTTCCTTCACCCTGAAGGAACCGATTCGCCACCGCGCCCACGCAGTCACGCACAAATTTTATTACCTTAGGGGTAAACCTTAGCCATAACAAGAACCAACCGATTCCTGACAAATCGCCTTTACAATCGTAAAGGCGTCTCGGCTCTGCCTTGTAGATTTCGTATTTACGAACGAATTCATCGTTCATCGCTAAATCTACAACAATCATTATCCTTTCGCCCAACCTCCCCCCTCCCTACTTCATTCAAACAGGCTGTGCCCTGTAATAGCTTGGGCTTTCCACGGAACCTCGCCCAATAAAAATAAGTCGAAAATTGTGATACGCGAAAACCGCGTGCCAGTCAATTCTGGCGCGTTCGAGGTGTTGCAAGTCGTATCCTGCGTACAATGACGTCATCAAGTACGTGTGGCGGGGGACGTTTTTATTGTGAATTATATACTACAGATTCAGTATTTTCGTAAGTAATGCTCAATTTCATAGTGTTATGCTGTTTAAACGTTTTTACTTCATTTTTTCACTTCTTTATTCCTAACTTGATAAATTATAAACATTGTGTCATGTCCAGGCACAGGATGCTGGCACGGGAGAGGTGGTACCCCTGCAGCGGTCATTGCGACTAGGCTCGGGCCGATCTAATTGCTACCCGTGCTCGTTGTCACGATATGTTATCGCCCACCGTAGTGGAGTCCCTGACCGACGCATGTTCGGGGGTACCAACTATGGTCAGACTACGGTTGGGATCCCGATGGGCCTGGAACCCGCCTAATCGGCTGTGCGTCGGTGACTTGAGTTGATGGCATTCGTTGAGGGTTTTTTTTTTTTGTATGTTTTTTATTGTTTGACGTTCGTTACAGTTGTCGCCTCCCTCTCGTCAACAGCAGATACAATTTGGGTTTGCTTCGCCATGGATTGATGACGCTACATTTCGGCACTTCGTTACTCGCAGGACTAGACCATCGACCAACGAACCCCCTCAGGGGCAATCTTTTTATTTATTTTTTTTTTTATTTATTTTTTTTTTTTAATAATCTTCGTTTTTCTTTACCGCCGCGCCATAGTTACAATTTTAAAACCTTTACAACGATATTAGGGAGGCAAACGGCAGAACATGACACGAGATTAATTCTCAATAATTCTTAACGACCTATTAAATTCACCCAAAGCTTCTGTGAGCCCTTGTACCTCATCAAGTAGGCGCCTATTCGTCCTAGTTAATAAACGATTACTATTTTGGAGGCTAATATGCCCTCTCATTAAACTTGTGACCATTGTTCTCAATGATTGAATGGTATGTCGATTACCCATCTCATCAAATTCGGCCACCATATCTGGAGTAATTATATCCAAAACTTCTTTCTCTGGGGATTCATCCCTATCTAAATTGTGGGTTTCGTCATCATGATCACTTTGAATCTCTACCTGAGGTTCAGTCTCGACAATTTCGTTGCCTCCCGCCATAGCAAAAATGAAAATCCAAACACAACGCGAGATTTAAATTTGTGTTTTGAAATTTGTAAGCTTCGTTTTTTTAATATTGTGAACAAATCATCATGAAAAATAGACTCCCCCCTACACAGGGCGAACCCGCAGCAAGCACACAAATACATATCTGGTAATATCAAAAGTATTTAAAGAGTGGTAAACATTATGGTAACGAATTCTAACTAAAAGGACGAGGCAGACACAAATGGTAACTTAGACACAAGGATCGTAAAAAGAAAACTGAATTATTAACATAAAAATATAAAATAATCGGCCATCATGAGCACAACTCGAATAATCAGCATACAAAAATAATTATTTGAAATGATCGGTAAAAGTCGTAATAATCAGCATACAAAAAATAATAATTGGGAATCATCAGTAGAGCTCGTGATAATCAACATAAGTACATGCAAAAGGAAAAATAACTGACAGTAATCAGTAAAATATTCATAAAGATACCACACTGCTGTAATGCAAATTTGGTCGGTAAATTCCTCCTTGTTCCTTCAAATTAGTAATTTATCCTTGGAATGTTATGTCTGCGCTATATGTGTCTCCGTCGATCCCTCCTTGTTCCTTCAAATTAGTAATTTATCCTTGGAGTGGTATGTCTGCGCTATATGTGTCTCCGTCGATTCCTCCATCCCCACCAGGGATGCCATAAATTTGTACCATTATTCGCGAGCTTAGAAGTTAATGCCAATGTATTAATTAGAACATCCATCACATGCTGTGCTGCGGATCCCCCCCCCGCATAGGGGGCAATCAAAAGTTGTGTCTTAAATAAACATGCTCAGTGGCATCAATACGAAAAAAACTTAAGATCACGTAAACCTCGTTGAAGTGCTCGCGAAGTCGTTAAGATAGGTACTGCTTAAACGTCTCTGCGTTGAACAAGACAAAGCGACCAAGCACAATCCTGGGAATCCCAGGATCGACCGCTCGCTTCGCCTGGCCCAACACGCCAATTCATGCTACAATTGTACTACATTTTTTTCATAATTATAACAGTTTATATTACAGATATAACAATAAATTATTCAAAAACATGGTAATGATAACTCTAATTATCAATCATTGATACAACATGTTTGTTTACTTTTTTCACTTTGGTACCTTATTTGTACGTTAGATGTTGGAAGCAACTTTTAACAAAGCTCTTATGGGAGGTGAGCAATTCATGTTATATGATCTAACCATTACATACGATGATGTTACAAAATTCTAAGGAATGTATTTGAGCAGCGACCAGCGTTGGCCTAGCCTGATCGGGTGGTCAGCGACCCAAACTCAAATCGGTCAACATTTTCATTTTAAAAAAAAAGCTTCTTGGCGAAAAAGCCGAAAATCAAGAAAGGAATTTAATCGCAGAAAAAAATAATTGTAGTTTTTTTGGGAGAAAATAGTGTGGGTGGAAGAGGGGGTGTGGATATGGAGTTGTACACAACAAGGTGCTCGGTAGTATAAGTGCGATCATCCCAAAAGGTTGTCAGACTGACACTGGCAGTGACCTTACATGAGCCTCTCATGATGATATTGTAGTGCTCCGTGCAGCTACTCGTAGATAAAATGTTGTGTGAATTACTACATAAGGTTGAATTTATTTCTTACCAATTGACAACGCGAACTTATTATTAGCCACACCTAATATATATAAATGGTAATCTGAACCGCAGATACCCACTGGACACCGATATCCTCTTTTGTTCATCATAAACAATAAATCGCATTCCTAGTGTATTATGTGTTGGAGTTATTATACCGTGTAAGTTCGACAATAATTATATTGCCGAGATTGAGGTCCGCAGTTATAGATTTTAAAATATTGAAATCAGCGTACTTGGCTTTATTTTCATTTATTGCCGCATACTTTAATGGAGAGAGTTATATTACTTCAAGAGTGTTGCATTTGTATTATCTTTCATCCAAACTTTTGGAAATCCTCAAAAATAAGATCCTCGCGCTACATTCTTAATATTTGATTCAGGATCAGATCAGATCGAAATGAACGTTTTAATTACAAGCATTGCCTGAAAATACCACTCGTTCATATTTTAAGCACATGCCCTCCCCATTAGTTTAAAACATGAAAAACCAAAATTGTTAGGAAACAATATTTTAATGAAAAAATTAAAATACATATTTTTGTATGGGAAATGAAATATCAATATTTTTTTTTATATCTTTTTTCCTTTCCTTTCTACTCTACTAAATTAAATTCTATGTGAAATTTTGTAAGCGATAAAAGTTTGGGAAAATCATGATAAAATGATAAATGAAGAAATTATAATAACAATTTTGAAATTATTCACTAGTAAAAAACAGCATTTTGAAATTATAAAATAGTTGAAAATGCTAGTTTCTCGAAATCTAGCATTATTAAAATTTCGCCGACAAATGAGAATCTCAAATTACTGCAAAAGCTAGAAAGTAGCAGAGTTGGAAACACTGGAATTAACATAAATAAATATTCAGTTGTCTGCTTCATGCATTTTACGACATATAGTTCGCGAGACGATCACGGAAGCGCTGTAGATATGAAAGAAATGGCGTGTAGTAGTATTTATTGGGGATAGATGACGCAAGTTTTCGTTAGCGTTGGATGTTCTGTAATGAGAAAGAGGAAGAGCGGAGTAGTGTAGGAAGGGGAAGACTAATCACGTTTTCATTCGTATGTGTTGGGAGCGATAGAACGTGTAGTGATTGTTCGTAATTTAGATTGAAAATTCATTATAACTGATGAAAATAATTATTTTAATGTTGGAAAATATGATATGATGTACAAAAAATGTAGAAGTTAGAATATTAGAAAAAAAAAAAATCTTCATTCTTTGAATATTTTTGTATTTTGAAGGGGGAAAAGTAGAAAATAAATTCCATTTAATTTCTCACCATTGAAATCGAATTTTTAGTATGTTATTACTGGGACCTTTATACAGATGATATGCGAAATTCAGCTTGTTGTGAATTTTGTTTCACGTTCAGCCCGAATATTAGGAAGGATACTATATTAATATGACTGAACTAGATTAACTGTACAATTTTTGCCTCCTATTTCATTACATATCGTTGGTAATTTCATCTTAGATGAAAAAATTAACTAATGGCTCGGACGACTGGACATACTATAGCGAGGAAATTAATAAAATGAATACCAGTTGCATATTGAAAAATTTAGAACCAAGTACCACGTATCAGTTTAAAATGGAGGCTCACAACAGCCAAGGCAGTAGTGCTCCTGAAATTAGTCCTCCGGTGACTACATTTGACTATGGTGAGTTATAAAAGAATCAGGAAATTTTTGCTGATTCGCAGATTTTTCGAATTTTAAAGTTTTTTTTTTTTTTTTTTTTAATTAATTATGTTATTTGTATCATTTATTTTACCCTAGTTTTTATTTTTATGAACGAAATATTTGTAATATAAATTAATCATATCTGGATGTCCCATTGTCATATGAAAATTTATCCCGCTTAAATTCAGAATTTTATTGAAAAGGAGCCAGAATTGAATTGCTTATATAGCTCGCCTAGAGATAGTGTTTCGGCGTTTTTTTTTCTCCACGCGCATTGATTCAACTATATAATCACGCTATCTATGATGAAAATGCAGAACTATTTTTTGCTCAATGTTTTCGATTTCTCATGAGTGATACATTTTTATACGACGGTGGGCTATCTGTGTGTGATTAATCTATGCTAGCATTAGGGTCCTATGACTCTGTAATATAGATTGATAAAGATAATGTTATTTCTTCAGATCCCAATTTCACTCCAGACGTTACGATTAAAGGTAGTAGTCCGCATTCCATTAATATCGGTTGGAATATTCCTCAAAATGAGATGAAAAAGGATGTGCATTTTTACAAACTAATGATGCGTAATAAAAGCGCCACCAAGGAGACCATAGTGATTCCGAATTCAGTTACGCGTTCCAAAATTTGGAAAGCGCAACCAATTATTCGTTTCAGGTGTGATATTGCTGGTTTACTTATATATGCGCCGAGACAATGGAGGTGTCAGAGGACAGCCGCTGATTGAATTTAATGTTTGTTTTATTAGGTGGTAGCGTGTAATAAATACACGAACGAATGTGGTAATTGGTCCAAAGTGGTGAATGGGACGACTTTAGATGGAGGTAAGATTCGAAACTTTTCGTAAAGATTTCAGTTCAGAGTTTAGATAATTTTTTGTTGCGATTGATTTGATGAAAGTTTTTAACTCGTATTATTTGAAATGAAAGTGACTGAAAAAATTGATAAATCAAGTAAAAAAAAAATTATTACATTTTCGAAAAATCTTAAGATGTATCAAGAATCGAAATGATTAACTTTATGAGCTGATGAATCCATTATTAAATTGAATTCAATTGAAGAAAAAAATAAATTTCTTGAATTTCTTTTTCAATAAATAAATGATGAATAGATGGCGATAAAAAATATGGTTAATTATAACTTATGAAATTTTAATTTTATTTCCTTTGACTTAGTGCGATCGTAGATGAACGTTCATCTATGGTGCAGTATTTTTTTAAATAATTTTTTTTATCTCTCGTCCCCCGCCTTCTGCATATGCGAAACTTTACAGAACTCTCTCTGGCCGAATTTTCACCCATTTCTGTGCACGTACGTTCCTGCTTTCATCAGTAAAAAAAAAAAAAAATAATGTTTTGAAAAATGTGACATTGGTCAGTCAATCAAAAATATTCTGAAGGGTACAGATTCGAATTTCATAAATCTGGTAAATTTTAATAGCGTAGTTTTTCATCAAAATCTCAATTAAAAAAGAAACGCCCTTTTACGTAGTGTTTACTGAGTCTCAACGTGATGTTTCTAATTTGTTAGTGATTCTAAAAATATCTTTATCGTTTGTTAAGTCATGATATTTTATCTCTAAATTGATTCATCGTAAAACGATAGCATTGAGATGTAAAAAGAAAATTGAAGTGGTACGATATTCTTTTTTTTTTTTTTTATTTATTGTTTTCGTTATCAAGTGAATGCAATTAGAATATGTTATTACTTATTTTATCAATCAGCTATTCAAAAGAAATTATGAAAAATATCATTTAGAAAAAAAATCAACTCGTAAAATGAATAATTCGAGTATTATTCAAAAAAACAAAATAAATGAAAAAAATTGAAAATAAAAAATAAAAATTAGTTTTATCGATTAAGTTATTAAAATCACAAAAAATCGAAATTTTTCAACGTTCAAATCTTTTTTTATTTTCTACTCTGAATTTTCCTTCATAAAATTGATTTACAGAGGCAGGACCACCGGAAAATGTAACTATGTCATGTAAATTCGATAACATAAGCCATACGAGCATGGTTTTCGTTTCGTGGTCACCGCCTAAAAATCCGAATGGAGAAATCGATCATTATAACGTGAGTATAAAAGATACATTTGCGTGTAATTTACGTTGAACAATATATCAAAAAAAGGTATATAACTTCGAGAGTAATTTTGCAGGTGGTTATTCACGGTAACGCGTATTACATAAATGAAAATGGCGAATCGAGTTATATGACGTTCGGCCCGAAATCGACAACCATCAAGAGCGACACGAATAGCACATTTTTCGATAAGTTATCGCCGAATACCAATTATACGTCAGTGAAAAATGATTTTATTGATTAAAAAAAAATATATATATATGTGACGATAATGAAAATTTTATTTTACAGGATATCTGTATCGGCGGTGACTAGATCACGTGGATCGGGTACGCCGGCTTCGCGCGAATGCGTGATGCCACCTACTGTACCGGATCGTGAAAACTTGAAATTCGATTGGGATAAAGTGGAGGAAAAGGGGCAATGGTATTTTAAATTATTGAAACCTAAGTTATCGGAACGAAACGGGGCGATATGTTGTTTTAGGTAAACCTATTCGTTGGCTTGGATGATTGAAAGACTGCAAAATGTGTTCAATTTGTTGACGAAATGTTATTCTTATTTTAGAGTTTTTATCGTGAAATTAAAACCGCAACAGAGCCTAGAACAGTTAGAACCTCCCGAAGAGATACCAATAGCTTCTTACGATTTTGTACACAAATACGCACCCGGCAGTGCATATATAGCCGATATATTCGATAAGTACGACGATTAAATTTGTTACGCGGTTGGTTTAGGTTTTCCAAGTATTTAGCGATGATTAATCATATGGTGATGTTTTTCAGGGATGCGATTCATCGGGAAATTATGCTGGGCGATAATCAATTCAGCGTTAATTATAATAATTCGAAATGTAATAAGTGTCCATTCATCGCTACGAAAATCGTTAGACCTACTACCACTACGTCGACGACAGTGTCCACTGTAGCCGTTTCAGAAGTGGCAGAGTCGACGGAAACGTCTTCGTCGTCGCCGAATGCGTACTCGAATTATGCCAGCGAGAAGTTCATGGCTGATAGTGTGAACGTGGTGACCACTAATGAATCAGAAATGTCGCCTTATGATGGCAGTTTAGATATGAATAGCAATTATACGGGATTCATTCAAATTATGGGTCGGTACAGTTGAGCAATTTTATGTAGGGTGTTATATCTTAATATGAGCTCCTTTATGTCCCATGTAAGGCTGCTCATGTGATATTCGTGTGTGATGGGTTGCCCACTGTAATTACTGAAAGGTGCGAGATATAAAAGTTTGAAAATTTTTCTTTCTACTTGACTAATGACAACTTCAGAAATTTTCATCTCATTTTCTTAGGCAGCTATTTGTACCAAAATGTAGGACATACATACTAGTAGTATTACATACGAAGAATTTGTGACAATCAAGAAACTTAAATAGGTTGAAACAGCCCGGGCATTTTATGAAAAAAGTGAAAAAAAAATTAGAACAGCGGGTTTTTTGCGGGAATATGTTCAAAAGGTCCCAGTAGTTACCCCATAAAACCCAAGAGCCCCAAGTGTGGAGAAAAATTTGGGGGCGGGGGTGGAGGTGAAACACCCCATAGTGAAGAAAGAGTGAAACAAGATTAGAAAAATTAATTTTTTTTTGGGATCGAGACGACTGCCATGTGAACTTGTAGTCAACGACACATAGTTTGAAGCGCAACTGGTCGAACCCTTCTTATTTCCCATTGGTGGCGCTGTACGAGTGATGACGTCATATAAGACTTGTGAAATTCAACAGTTTGATGAAATTGAAATTTTTTGCGTGAAATTAATAGTACTTTGGTATTTCTCTAAACGAGGGGGGGGAAGCCATTAGATTTCAAAAATTTGAACGCACTCAAATTCTGCTGTTGGAAAATTTTTGCGCATAATTTTTTTTTTTGTTGCATTTTTTAAGTACTATCCATTTGATGTTAAAATTTTGGAATTCGCCCATTTTTTTTCAACAGTAAAAATATTTAAAGTCGTGTCACCTTGAAAAATATAAATTTGCGTTCTTTGAAAATTTTTCTCGTCAAATGAATAATACTATAAGAGTAGCACGAAAAATGTCAAATAAAATTGTTGTCTATCTATGAAATTGAAGGAATTACGCCGAATCGAAATTTTCAGTTAGTTGTTACTCCTTCAGTAGTGCGGGTGGGCCAAAAGTTTATATCATCTTTTTGTATTAATTTTCAAGTACTGTGTGATAACTGAACAAAAAATTTCAAAGGACGTAAATTCTTTTTCACGCGTATGAGATGAGGTTACTTATAAAAAATGCTGAGATTTCAAACTAAAAAATTAAAAAAAAAGATACAACAAATTCTTAAGCTTGAAAAAAATTGAAAGATGAATTTCTATCTTTCCTTAAACGACGAGATAGGACTTCCAAGCGAAAAAAAATTTAATTCCATAGAAATTGATTTTTTTTTAATTTCAAAATTTTGAAAATTTTGACTTTATTTTGATAATTTTGGAAACCAAGTTAGAGGACTGAAATTTTTAAAATTTTTTTGAGTCCATTTTGTAAATATAGCTCTAAGTGTCGAAAATTTCTCGAAGATAATGTTATGGTAAATTGAAAGAAATTCATACTTTTTTGTAAACCCTGCCCTCCCCCATTCAAGGTTATTCATAGTTACATTCGTTTTGATTGTGTGGTCAGGTGTGCTGTGATGGTGCATTAAACATTTTTAAAACATGAGATCGATACTCGATATTTCTCCACAATTTCTCCCTTTTTATATATTTTTTTCTTCTCAGCATTGATACGATACTTGATAATTTGATGCAAACCGCACTCCTCTATGTGACTTAAATGCTGAGATGAAAATTTCAAAACAATATTACTACGAAGAATTTATGTAAAAATGGAATTGTTTGGCATTTAGATGTACCACGGTGCGTTTATTCGCAATATATTATGGTGGACGAATGAGTGGGGGTCTACAAATATTTTTTTAAATGTTGCATTGGTGAAATATTTCTACAAGGTATATACAAAAAATGTGATAAATTGATGAATATCATACTACTTTCATTATTTTCGCATCTTCCACCGTCACTAATTTTTTGGCAGTCATACGACGATCAAATGAAAATTCTCAAATGGTATCATTAGCAAATTGAAAAAAGAAACGACAAAAATTGATTATTGTGAGCGAGTAAGCAAATCATCATACATGATTATCCCGTGAGTAATCTTATATGATATGAAAGGGCTCAAATTGAGACGAAACACTCTCGATGTTGAAAAGAGCAGACGTTCGTAAATTTACAATTTATTTTTCACTACAGTGGATGGAAAGGATAAATATATTCCGGCGTATAGCGGTTATTTTAGAATTTTACGCCCGGGTCCGCAAGCCTTGGAATCCTCGCAGGCGACCGAATTAGCATCTATATTATTCCAGGTAACGTGCCAACCAGCGAATTCGCACCAATGCATGCCAGCAGTGTTGATACACGTATATAGTTCGTTATGTGTGGCTTTGTTTGGTTGAAAAATGACAGTTGATCGAGTAGAATTGCGCTTACACATACTCACGGAAGACTAAAAAAAAACTCATTTAAGCTAATACGAAAATTTTTCGAATGACGTGTGCCATTGTCACACTTCAGAATATTTCGTTTCAGATCCTCTGCGGTATGATTGTGATCTCCATAATGATGCTGGCGGCGTTCTGCTTACTGCAACATTATACCAAACAAGTAGCCGAAGCGCAAGGGGTTGAGATGACGTTACGTAATTCGTTCAGGTGAGTGAGTTCCGCAAGGCGTGGAAACGAAGACCGGGTGATTTAAAATATTCAATGAAGTATGATATTTTCTAGACATTGGTGTCGGTCGTTACGCGGCAGTCATTTACCGGTGTCATCGAATCCTCCGGATGTTCTGCCAATCTCGAAGACCGCCTTGCTGACTGCCTTCGCTGAACTGGCGAAAGATTCGGATTATGGATTTGAACAAGAATTTGAAGTGAGATTTTGTGTTGAAGAAATTGAATACTTTTAGATGAGTTTTCAGTATAAACTATAGTTATTGCAGCCTAAAGTGAATAAAGCGTAGAAAAGGTTACATCATTTGCTGGTCGCTGAGGATTGTCAAAAATACGTATTTCTTTATGATCATTTTAAGAGTGATACGGAACGTTGAAATTAAAAGAAGCAGTGTAATTATTCGTTGACACGATTGAAACAGTTTTTCGGGGGAAAACAAATTCGTCCATAGTTCCTCGTTAGATGTACCGGGAAAGCTAAAATTTGAATGTAGTGTTGGTTGGGGACCAGAACATGAGCCCTTTGAATTTACGACAAAATAGATTTAAAATAGCGGTTAATCAACATTGAATAAGGCTTGAAGAATCTGAAATTCCTTCAATTTGATAAATATGGTTTCATATGATTACTGGTGACAAGAAGTTTACTTCGTTACAAACCCACTTCACAAGTGAATTTGGAGGGGAAAAGGAGGCATTATTGTCCTCAAAATGTGGGGGTAAAGTGAAAGAAAAATCGAAAATTTTCGATTATGGTGGCACATGATCGATTAAGCTTGAATAATCGTGAATGTGAGTACAAAAGAATTACCACTGTTGTTATCTGCAGGTCTGAACACGTCTCTATTAAAAACTCTTTCACATACATTGAGGGACAAAGTCATCATAATATTCAAGCTTCGCGTAAAGTTTACTAAAGGTCAATTTGAATGAAAATCATAAAACAAAGGTCAGGAGTTGCTTTTCGAACCACACGAAACTTTCAAAAGGGCTTCGAAATCGAATAGAGTCAATCAGAATTCATTTTTTTGCTCATTCCGAGTCCTCATCAAGCAGTCATTTTCAAAATCGTATAGTAAATTAGCCAAGACCAAGTCGAATTCACAAGGTTACCTATTAATAAAAGCTAGTCAGCTAGACGTAGAGATTCTTAAATATCTGCTAAAAATAGAAATTCATGTTTACCCTCGTTCAAATAATAAAATGTAATTATTCAAGTTTAAGCATCTATTCACAAATTGTTATCGTAATAGCATTATGATTAATGAGTCTCCTAAAATATTCGGAGTTGTTTGACCTTGAGCGCGGAGTAGTTACATATTTTAGTTTTTTAGTCATTATCAGAATTGGCCGTTAATACCCATTTCTTGAAGTTGAAAGATTAACGACTTGAGTGCCTCGAAATCAAAAACTCATCTCCAATAATGTAGCGCGGTTGCTTATATTTTTTTTTTTTTTTAGATGTTGCCGGATAGGTTCACCGATCGTACTACCAAAGCTTCGGAAGCTCGAGAAAACGCCTGTAAAAATAGGTATCCGGATATCAAAGCGTACGATCAAACTAGAGTGAAATTGTCGCAGATCGATGGCATCATCGGATCGGATTATATTAACGCCAATTTCGTCATCAGCTATAAAGAAAGGAAGAAATTTATTTGCGCTCAGGGTCAGTCAAATAGTTTTTTTTTTTGACGATAATCCGAATATGACGATCTCGAAATACAGTGATTTTGCTGAGTAAAAAAAATTACTTGTAGGACCTATGGAAAACACGGTTTGCGATTTCTGGCGCATGATTTGGGAACAACATTTAGAGTTGGTATTGATGTTGACTAATTTAGAAGAATATAGTAAAACAAAATGCGCCAAGTATTGGCCCGATAAAGAGGAAGAAAAGAAGACGTACGCCGATATAACTATCCATTATGTAAACGAGAAACGTTACTCGGGTACGTCTTATTCATTTTGTCAACCGTGGAATTACATATTGCTTCGAAATACCTTATTACGTTGTATTTTTAAACAGATTATGTTGTAAGAGAATTGAAAATGGTGCGTGTTAGCGGACAAAATCGCGATCCGGAAGAACGTAATATATTCCAATATCATTTCCTCATGTGGAAAGATTTTCAAGCGCCGGAACATCCGTCTGGTATTTTAAAATTCATTTGGAGAGTCAACGAAGCCTATTCGTTGGAGAAAGGTCCAATTTTAGTTCATTGCAGGTGTGTATAAGTGAGAATCCGCATTTACGAAGAATAGAGCATTATTATAGTTAAATGTGAAGCGGGCTCGTACAAGGGGACTAGGCCACTTGGCCGAGAGAAGGTCATTAGTTGTATTACTTCTGTTCGTCTTTGTTCAGTCAAACCGTTGTATTCATGTTCCTCTTGTATACATGTAATTGAAAATAATGTCTGATATTGTGTTGTAACCTGGAGATGGAATATTTTCGATTTATCATGTACAGCAGTGTATAAAAATTATTCGAAGTAATGAAGTAGTTTAAAGTTGTCGAGAAATAGTATCGATAATATCGATATCGTAGAGATTGATGTTCGATGATATCGAAAAAATAAGTATCGATGCATGAATATCGATATAATCGATACATTATATGGATAGTGTAGAGATTGATGTTCGATGATATCGAAAAAATAAGTATCGATGCATGAATATTGATATAATCGATACATCAATATCGACATAATCGATACATCAATATCGATATGATCGATACATCAATATTCAATATCGATATAATCGATACATCAATATTCAATATCGATATAATCGATACATCAATATTCAATATCGATACATAATATCGATATCGATCATATATCGATTAATATACGATATAATCGATACATCAATATCGTATAATCGATTAATATCGATACGATACAAATATCGATATAATCGATACATCAATATCGATATAATCGATACATCAATATCGATATAATCGATACATCAATATCGATATAATTGATATTTCGATATTTGAAAAATTGAAAAATCGTTCAAAAAATTTATTTAGCAAAATCACAAAATGCAAAATGCAATGTACACAAGTTAGGTGTAAGTGTAATAAGATAAAACGGGAAAATGTAAAAAAATGTTATTCAAAAAGCTGGCAACGAATAGCAGAAGTACAGAATGGAAAACAGGAAAAACTGAAATTAAAGATAAAAATAACACGATATCGAAAAGATAGATATCTCAAAATTTAGTATCGATATTTCTCGATGGCGATATCGATTCTTCAAAATATCGATACAATATCAATATTTTGGTATCATAAAATATCGAAAAAAAAAAATCGATAACTACATAACGCTAGGACTACCATAAATGTTATTTATCCAAAGAAAAAAAAAACATCTCTACCTACACCCTCCACTTTTTCTATAAAGATACTTTTTAGGTATAAAATCTTTCTGAATTCTATATTCAAATAGTATAATGGAAACAACCTCAAAACAAGGCGCAAAAAATTTCAGACCCTAAACCTACCTGGAACATTACCCTAAATGGGGTCATATTTCAAAATTTCGATGTTTTTACAAAAAAAAATATTGAAAATCAAATTTTTTGCTTTCCAGTTTTTTTTCAGTTCACGAGTGAGTTATTGTTGTGTAAAAATTGAAAAAAAAATTTACCGTGAATTTTTTTTCATCTTTACTAAAAATGTTTATTTTTCTCGCATATTTGCATCATATTGTATTGAACTAAAATGGGAAAATTACAATAATTTTCACGCTCTTTCGATGTAAGGCCTCGCAGCGGTAGCAACTATTATAAGAGTAATGTACAATGTCTGGCCTCTTACCTCCTCCTCCCTTTGATCTGTGCCAATTTAGTCACGGCACAGCGAGTACGCGGTTGAACTGTAATGCTCTGTGCAAAGTTGTAATTTAAATTCGAAACAAAGAATAGAAAAGGGAAAATTTTAATCAAATTTTTCGTGAACTTTTAGCGCCGGTGTTGGCAGAACTGGTACGTTAGTGGCGATTGACTCGTTGCTGCAGCAGCTCGATAGCGAAGGACAAGTATTAATATTTAATACAATTTGTGATCTAAGACATCAAAGGAATTTCTTGGTTCAATCTTTGGTACGTGTTTGAATTATAGCGTAGAAATTCTGGAAAGTTCACGCGGAGACGATTATTGATTGCGTGAAATTTTGTTACAGAAACAATACATATTCGTATATAGGGCTTTAGTTGAATACGCGCAGTTCGGTAATACCGAAATAAAAGCGAAAAATTTGAAATCCACCGTTGAAAAACTGAAGCAGTGTGATAACGGTAAAATGAAATCTAGGATGGAAGAAGAATACGAGGTTGGTTTCATTTCTGCGTTATTTAAATTCAAATACGTAGTTTTCATTCGTATCGATTGGTTTATTTTATTTTTCATTTTTTAGAAATTATCGTTCACCGTGAGCACACACGATCATAAATCGTCTTCGGTAGGTACGGCGCCTGAGAATGCGCCGAAAAATAGATCGACTAATATCATTCCGTACGATAGAAATCGAGTGATACTGACGCCCGTTCCAGGAAGAGATCATTCCACTTACATTAACGCGTCGTTTATGGAAGTACGTGCTGTTTAAAAATTGCGATATTTTGGCGGGGAAATTTTTGCGAGCTTTGTAAACGCTGAATTGTTTGTTGTAGGGGTACGATAATTCGGAATCCTTTATTATAACGCAAGATCCGATTATAGACGTGACTGTCGCCGATTTCTGGCGGATGATATCGGAACAGAATATTTCAACTATTGTAATGTTATCATCACCTGTAAGTCTTGGCCAATTTGATCGTCGTGATCTGTACAGGGTGTTTCATTTCGATGTGACTCCTTCATATCACTTGTAGGTTTACCTATGTGACACTTGTGTAAACTTGAAACTATGGAAAAAAAAGTTCAAAAATGAAAAATGATTTGATTCAGGATCTACCAGAAATTGCAGGGGCTTCAATACATTCCTTTTTCTCCCACCTCAGCTCTTCTGTTTTTCTTTAGTAGCTCCAACTCACCTTTGATACATATTTCTAATCTTTGCGCATGTACAAGATACAAAATAGAAAATAAAAAATATTAATTTAAAAATGAAAAGTACTGCTGGTTAAAAAAATTGATCAAAAATTTTAAAAAAATTAAAAATACCAAAAATCAGAAATTAAAATTTTGAAAATATTCAAAAATTTAAACCATGAAAAAACTTCTAAAATAAAAAATGATTTTAAGATGAAAAATATTCAAAAATAAAAAGTATTGTTGCTGGATGAAATTTGATTAAAAATATGAAAAAATGAAAAATATTCAAAAAAGTGTAAAAAAATGTAAATTAAAAAAAAAATCAAAAAAATTAAATAATTCCAAACTATAAAAATGTTTGAAAATGATAAATGTTCAAAATAAAAGGTATTGTTAGTTGCAAAAACTCATCTAAAATTGTAAAAAATAAAAAATATTCAAAAATCAGAAAAAAATTGAAAAGTAAGTAAAAACTAATATAATTATTGTTAATTCAAAGAAAAAAAATGAAAAATATTTTTAAAAAGAAATAATATTTCAAGTATAAAAATTCGATTAAAAATCGTTGAGTCCATAAAATGTTCAAGCGTCGAAAAAATCACGACTAATTTTTTTTAACTTCTTCGACTTTTTTCGTAATTTCTTCCCACCTACCCTCTTCAGTGATACCAATTTTTTTGTCAGTAATACTACATCGCATATAAATTGAAAATAATATTAATTATAATTATAATCGAAGAATCAATCGAAATCAATTTTATAAAAAATATTAAAAATTTTAGTTAAAAAAAAAATACAATAAAAATATCATTTGAAATTATAATAAAAAATATATAAAATCGAAGCAAATATAATTTTTGAATAAAAAAAATTAAAGAGGCATTTTGGTGTAAACCATAAGTCTCCACATGCCTTGGATGGTGAAAAAAACAAATTTAGTTCACTCGTTACCAAGATGGAAAAAAAGTTTTGAAACAAATTTTTATATCTTCCGCTCCTTGTTGTGATTAAAACATGCAAAGTTTCATACGTAAGTGGTCAGCTGGTCACCTACTTACGCTATGAAAGAGCTTACATTGAGACCGAACACCCTGCATATAATTCGTTGCTTTTTTTTAAAAAAAAAGCAATTTAAAATTACAATTTCATTTACAGAGTAGAGACGATCAGAAAAAAACCGGTCGATACTGGCCGGACGACGAAACCGTATACGGTAATATAAACGTGAAACATATTCAAAGCGAAAGCTGCCCGTACTACACGAGACGCGAATTTTACATAACTCACTTGAAAACCGATGATAATCTAGTCGTCACCCAGTACCAGTATAACGGTTGGCCTACTGTCGAGGGTGAAGTACCGGAGGTAACTCGAGGTATGATCGAACTGATGGATCATGCCACCCAACACTCGGACACAACCGGTACGGCGCCAATAGTGGTGCATTGTGAATTAGGTTCCGACCGGAGCTCGATGTTTGTCGCCCTTTGCATTCTCGCTCAACAGCTGAAAATTGAAAGGCGCGTCGATGTTGTTACCACTGCGCGTAAGTTACGCTCTCAGCGTCAAGGAATGTTGACCGCGTTTGTAAGTGCAACAATGATTTCGAATTATCCATAATACGACAACGAACGGTACCCGAAAATCTTATTAAATGTGTTTTATTACAGGCTCAGTACGAATTCTTGTATCGTGCCATTCTAAATTACGTCGATTTGCATCATTTATCTGATTCCGAGACGGAATAATTCAAGATGCGGGATTATTCGACGTGGAAAAATCTACTTTATCCCCCCCTTTCCCCTCTTTTAATTTTGTACGATGATTTTTTTTTTTTTGTTGATATACGATGTAATTTTAAGTAAATAATTTACCATTATTTATTTCATAATGATAGATTTAAAAAAATGTTCTTATTGTGTTGTCAACGAAAGTTTTATGTTTGCTTCGTAAGTACCTGAGGTACGAGAAAAACTGTTCAACTTGCATTGACGATTTTATTTCTATGTTTTGAATATGAGAAAGCATTTGGATTAATTCTTTTTAATGTATTTTTACCTTATTTGTGCTTGTATGGCACTAGTGTGTTCTTGTTTTTTTTTTTCAAGCTTTTTATTTTAAAATTTTGTATTTTATACTTTTTGTTACTTTTATTCGTGTTTGTGGTAATGCAAATTTTTTCTCTCTTTTATGTCTTATGTTCGGTTTTTCTCACTTACGTGTATCGAGAAGGGAGGGTTAAACTAGTCATAAATTAGGCTTATTTTGTAATGATTTAGAAATTTATATTTTTGGTAAAGCCTAATGATGGTTTTTATTTGAAGAAAAAGTTCCTCTTTTTTATGCGTGAAATCAGCATTTTAAAATATTTTATTATTTTTTAATATTTTTTTTTCTTTATTGTTAATACGCTGCTAATTTTTAATGTTTTTTTTTTTTTTTACCCAAGTGATGCTTTTTTAAATTTGAAACGAAAATGAAGGAGTTTGGTGACACTCTAGTCTTTAGTCATATTGCTCGGAGAATTCGATCACATATCGATTTTTTTGATCGATATGTTTTTGTTTTTTTTTTCTTCGTACCATTTCGTGTTCCATTTTAAGCAATATTGTAATGTAGAAATTCTAAATTTTAAATTGATACAAATCACGTTGTCACCTAGCTCGGGAAATCATATCGTTTCCGCTTAGCTTTTACTATGTAGTTGAATACGGTTGCCATAAACCGTAAATTATAAATGACCGCGTACTCCCATGTGGATGAAATTCATATGCATGAATTGTTCGTCTCGTTATAAGTCTTAAATGTGTAGGAATAGGTGAAAACGAAAGCTCCATGATTGGAATGATTTTTTCTCCAGATAAATGTAAAAAGTTACTTTTTTGCTAGTCATTTGTGTATTTGCAGGTATTTTTCCCGGGGTAAATTGTATGGCGAAATGATTAAATTGGACGAACATAATGGGAAACTTTTATACGAATATCCGATGTGCCGGTATTTGTAATATAAGCCTAAGGGTTATACGATAATGTACTATACGTTTAAGTACTTATAGATTATTAATTAAGCTGTTTACAATTGTATCGTGGGAACATTACCTTGCATTTATTATTTTTCGCGTATTTTAATTTACATAGATCCGTAATCAAAACTGTTCGTTGCAGAGATTACTTGCAGTAGGTAATTCGGTGTTATGATTGTGAAACTGAAAAATACGTATTACCATCTAGTCCAGGAGCTGAAGTGAGTCCCATCGATGTTTCGAGGGGAAGATAATTTTATTTTTGGATATTTATGGTAGGTGAACTAAACTGATATGAATATTATGACAATTGAATTTCCAACAATTTCATCCGCCATTATTTTTGTTTGCCGCAAAATGGGCAGAGGGAGGTTAACATGTTTTTCACTGAAAGCGATCCTTTTGGTAGTCATTTTTTTTTGTCCTACTCTAACCAACAGTTTGAAGGCACCAATTTTTCTAATCAAAGCAATATGTTCAATAAGGCTAATGCAAAACTTGAAATTACAAATATTTCGAAAAAAAAAACTTTATTTCGTGATTAAACTGATAAACATGATTTTAGATTAGAAACTTCGTTTATGCAAGATTTCTCAACAATAACAGAATGAAATAGAGTTGAAATTTCGTGTGGTGAATTTATGGTCATCGAAGGCGCTGAGAAGTCTTTTTTTTTTAATTTTTAGTTTGGTTTACTTGAAAATCATCTTTGAAAATTCTCGAAAGTATGCTTGCTTTAAAGCACTAAAGAGGAGTAAAATTGAAAATGAAGCTTCAAGAAACAAAAAAAAAACAACTCATTTCATGTTTCGTTTTGGAGAAATATTGCACGAAAAATCATGTTTACCTACTTCCTAGGGTAAAGCACCGACTGAAATGAAAATTAGTAGCGTTAGGTATTGAAATAAAGAGCTGTATGATTTTTATGCTCGAGAAGGGATTCTCTATAACATCCAAAAATAAAACTTCCCCCGCCTCGAAATATCGACTAATCCATGAATTGGTATTTGTTGCGGAAGTCATCGTAATATTCTGGCACTGATGTAAAGATGATTTTATGGTCTCGAATCGTTGGAAGCTGTAGGTTACGGATCTTTCATTCGTGTATGAGTTCGAAATACCCGTATAGTCGGCCTCGGGCGTTTTGTTTTTTTGTTTTTTTTTACTCTAAACGTGAATTTAAAATGTTCGTGAATTATAGCTTTTGCGCGGTATTGCAAAAAATAAGCTCAATTTTATAATCGACTGACGTTCGTTTATTACTGATTAAATCGTTTTTAATGCTAATTACGGTAGTGAAAATGCTCAAAAATAATTTCGCCTTTATGTTTAAAAATTTGAACAAATTATTTTTTAACGTTGTAAAGATGGTAGAGATTTTTTAAATCTATATGGCGACTTGGGGCATCGCATTTTAATCTTTTTTTTTTTACCGCTGTTTTTTGGGAAGAGTAAAATTTTTCTTATGCCCGTAAGACTGATGAGTGGTGCTTTCAGCGAGTTTGCACGATGATTTAAATTTATTATCGATCGGAGGAATAATGCATTTTAATATAAAAATGGCGGCATTTTTAACAGTCAATTTTTTATTTTATTGAAAAAATTTAATTTCGAAGTCGAAGAAATTTACACCGTAGTGTTTGTATTGTATGTTATCAACGCACAAAATGTCCGAATCATTTTATTATTTTAATTTCAAGTGTAATCGTGATTTATGTGATCTACGTTAAAATCAGCGGCGTGTTTTCGCTAGAAATCGCGTCTCGCTTAGTACAAGTATGTTATTGATAGCAAATGAAGTGAATGGAAATTATGCTTGCAGCGAATGAGAGATGACTGGAAATTTCGATGTAAATTATATATTATTAGTTTTCGCTTTTTTTTCTCGAAACCATCGCTGCTAAAAATGCACATTTGAATTTTGGTTGTATTTTTTTCTGATTGATGAATTTATAACGAATATTAATTATTGTGAAGTTGAAGACAGCAAGTATCCGTTGTGAGAACCCTTGAAATTATATTCCTGTTAATATTACACTAATCGAGTATTATCTGTAATGATACTATTGAAATGAGACATTCGATTATTTATCAGCTTTAAGCACATGTTAATTTAGTATTTAAATCAATTGGGATTATGATCGCTCGTTGAATCGTATTAACGTGATTAACTCATCGATGAAATTTGATTTTAAAAAAAAAAAATGTATTTATACTCGTACTTTTCGCGCATGCAAACAAAATAATTATGTTTTATAATCGCCATGCGGCTGTTTCTAACTTACGCTTTTGATCGTAGTTATATCTAACGATTTGAATTTCACTAAAATATATAAGATATTAGATGTACATAATGTGCGAACGCTGATGATGATTCGTTGCCGCTGAATTATATTATTGATTTTTATTTTATATTTCTTTTTTTTTTTGTAAATAGAAATGTGAATTATTTAAATGTGGTCATTAGTATTACCAGTGAAACATATTTGCTTAATACTGTAGTTGTACTAGTTACCTTCGTGGTTTGTCGTGTAAAACCTTATTTCCATCGTTAAGCAGATCAACCTTTAAAGATGATACCGTTTACTAGAAAATCAAAATTTATAAGCTAAGATGAATTTTCTCGACACCTTTTTCTCATAATTTTTTTATTCATTTGTGGTAGATCGAAAGCAACAGGTTTTTGTATTTTTTTAACGATTTTTAAATTTTGCTACACATTCGTATGATAAGACTACCTACGAATATTATCCTGTTATATCGTTCTATGTATATTTATTCTAGTAATATATTAATTTTTATAAAGTCCGTGATTATTATTTTATTTTATTTTTTCATTTATCGTTTTACAATTGTAAAATTGTAATAATTAGGTATGTATTATTCATTCACTCGTTGATGGAAAACATTTCAAATACCTATAATATTGTGAATAAATTTGAGAAGGCTTTAATTTTATTTCTAATTATGAAAAACTAAGAATCCCTGAAATTTTTATTTCTTACAAAAATTATGAATACGTAAAAATCCCCTTCCCTTTTTCAATAATTTGTAATAAATTTAATCACACCAAAATTTTAATTTGTGAATTGAAATTATTATTTTTTCATGCATTTTGTTTAATTTAATCAATATTAAATTCTCTTCAAAAACATTATTTTAAACTATTACTACTGTCTTGATTTCAAAGAATTGATTCGAAAAAATGGAAAAAATAATTTTTGTATAATTAGGAATTGGATGCCCGCTTGTGCATACAGCGATCAATCAAATATATATTTAGGTATATTCGTAAACAGTGAAGGAAAAAGTTTGTCCGTCGTTCCAAATTCAGTCTTATTCATTGAGTATTTTTAAGAAGTCTTTTTCATCATTAAAAAAAAAAAAAAAAAAAAATGGAAGCAAATCCAACTAAATCGCTACTTCAATTCATCTTGTCAATGAATGAAGAACTCGACTGAAAAGTAACGATTCGTGCTACATAAACTACGAGAATAGGTATACGTATTAAAATTTCGACGGATTCATTCTTCAAAATATTTCATCGACGAAATGAAAATATTAATCTTTGCAGATATTGAAAACTATGATAAGGCTAACGGAAGAAATCGACATCAAAAATCTATCATCGTTTATCAGTTTATTAGTTGTACTTACATGGTTATAGATACCGATCTTTACGAGATGTTGAGTGAAAAATTTCAATTTCATTAGTCATCGTCATTAATTAAATAGAAATTAGCTCGTAATTGAAAATTTAGCTGTATTGAAAGTTGAAACTAAAACGGATTGTTGGTGGACGTTCAATATAATATTAATAAAATTCTATAGACATCCAGCAAATAGTCATATTCGTCTAGCTCGTATCTTTCACCGGAAAAATCTAGAACCGGTAGAAAAGAACTAACGCAATAGGCGCCAAAATGAATCGCTATTAAATAGAACAATGATTGCATTCAATAGATCAATGTAAATGCGGACATTCGAGCTTATCATCAATTCGCTATCCGTTGAATGACGGTATTATTATGCGAAGCGCATAATTACGTATCAAACAATAGTATGAACAGAAGGCGAACAATGAAAGAAATTTTGGAAAATAGAGAACCCATATGCATCGGATTAATGCCCCTGAAAGTAATTAAGCTTGGAGCATTCGTTATCAAAATATTGTTTGACTAGGCTCCAAAAAATGCAACGATAGCGTTAAACTATGCTCTAATGTGCGTCATAATGGGGGCATTTAACCTACTTGGAAGCAATTTGACCGATTACTCACGAAGTAGATACTATTGCGAAGAACGTCTTAACACCCCCGCTATTTGATAAAAAATAATACGTATTATGTACCTATTTTTTCAAACATTCGAAGCGTAATTATTACCCTGCCACGAATAAATGTGGAGTGATAAAAGCGCAAGTCCGCATATTCGTGAAAATTTCATAAAAAAGTGGGGGAAACGATTTTGCAAGGTCAACCCACTGCGCGCCAATATCTATTGGCTTTACCCGTTGAGATGCTCGACAGCTGGTCTGATTCAGTATTTAGCGTTAAATAATTAGTATTAATGAAACTCACGAAGGAAGTGTTATTATGCATTCGCTAGCTCATTAGTGTTGAGTTATCGACGTCGTCTAATCAATGTTAACCCGATCGGTGTAATGTAACAATAAATTTACTATCTGGATTAATTTTTTTTTCAAAGCTTTTTTACTCGGACAACTCAAAAAACTCACCATGAATGAAGACGACTCGAAGCAAGGGTAAGTTAGCATAGTTTTATCACGATTGTTTAGTTTTTCCGTGTTATCAGTATTTACGACAACCTGTTAAATTGTTTCGTATACCGGTGATTCATTTTCACGTGAGGGCTTCACGGTCTTCCTATTTTTGTGTAAATTGTTTTGTCAAGTTCGTTCCTTGGTTATATGTACTTCCTTTTTTCGAAGTAGAAAGTATGAAGAATCGATAATTATTTTTTGAGATATACCGGTAAAACATTACCCGTAGTTACACATTGTTTGTTACCTGGTTATTCTATATTTGGTCCTATGAGACCGTTATATCTTGATCGAGTAGTGATCCGGTGTAATTTTTCTGGTGATGAAGTCGTGTAAGTAAGTGCTATAGCCATTATATAATATTTCCATTTCAGTGAAAAATATCACCTTTTATTTACTTAGTTATTACCTTTTCATTATCGTCTTTTCTTACCTCATACGAAGAATTTTTTAATCCATTCAATAGAAATACTTGACTTAATTTGGTCAAAAAGCTATACAATTTTACCGGCATTAAATTTTTATGATCGCGCTTAATCCTGTTTTATGATATGATTATTGAGTAATCGCGGATAAATTGGTGGATTGGGTATTATTTTGTTATATTAAACGACGAGAATATGATAGAGAAAACACTGTGTTCATTGTTATTGAAAAAATCGACGACAACGTGAAGTACCTGTAGCTGTAGCCATTATGTACACAAGTTAAAATTTTATGTCACCTAACACGTCAATTTTAACACGTTCTGATTAAAATGATGAGGTTGAACGAATTTCCTTCATCAATTCCAGGTGCTGATAAGAAATATATTATGAACTACTCGATACATATTGACTTATTCAATTATCAATTGGTTAAAAAGCAGAGTATTGATACCTACCTAATATGATTTATCATATCACGTGCTGTTTTCGGGTACTTGTTGTAGCCTAATCTTATGATAGTCTGCGGATGATCTCTATATCTCATCTGCTACGGTCATCCATCAAATACTACAGAATAATCTCTTGAGTCTTAATCAGTCCATCAGGATTCATGGGTGACGATTAGATCTTACTGTTCGATCGTATTGGAGCTGGAAGGCTGTTGAAGGTGGCTTCTGCAACTCGCTTTGCAAGCCCAAATATAAGTTATATAGCAATGTCCCACAGGCCCAAAGAATACACATCAAACTGCTAACGAGCGTTTTCAAATGTGAAATTTGAGGTATTTGAGGCTCCTCCACACTTCTTCAAATTTTAAAAATGCGCCATTTTTTACCAATTTCGACCCAAATTTGAAGGTTATATTTTTATCTTTAACTAATCATATATATACCAAGTTTGAGTCTTTTAAGGACATTTGGTTAGGAGATATGGGCGATTTATGCCGGTTTCAATTTCCTGGTCTAAAAGACATTTTTCAATTCGCTTCAACACCGTTTTAAATTCACTCAAAAAACTGAGTATGTTAGTGGTTTGAGAATACTCTATCATATGAAACACTGATTTAAAATTTTAGAGTTTTCGTTTTCCCTATTCCCCTCCAAATTTGAAAACGGTAGCCCTCTTTTTTCCCTCCAACATCATCTGTAAGGGTAGATTTGGCATATATTTATGACCTACTTATTCCTAGTAATTATATACGAATTCATATTTATCGAGTATAAGGCATTTACGACTCCTCAAGTCTTCCTCAATTGATTGGGTCGTAGTTTGGTTCTCAACTAAACCTACATATGACATTTAAGCTTTTTAGGTCGACTGGGTGAGGAAGTATAGAAGATTAAAGAAATTTCATGACTGAAATAAAACTCAAATAATTGTTTTGTGCTCCAACTCGCCTCAAAATTTACTTACGAGTTTCCATATGATATCAAAAACAAAAATTCAAAGACTTTAGGAGCTCTTCCGATTACATTTAAAATTTGAATAAGCCCATATGGCGAGTTGAATCAAAAATCGAAGAAGTACCAAACGCTAGATGTTAACAAGAACAACCTCCATTAAAAACTCAGCTAACAACTCATGGGACAACATATACTATAATACGCAATAACCATCCTAATATGCTCAAAAATAAATCCCATCAATTAATTTTTCATAGGTGCCTCATAAATGTAGGTTCGTATGATTGCTGAGGACAAAGAGTTTACTCACAGTCAGAGACATAACGAAGGACTTTTTGAAGGAGATCAAAAACAGCAAATATTATCTGCTCAGTTATACAATTTTTTTCAACTTATCGTTGTAATGAATATAATCCTCCCTTCTCCCCCTAAAAAAAATGTTATCATGGCTTATTTTTGATTTCCTGTATATATTTTATCGCACTGTTTGCCAACTCCAAGCTATCATCGACATTTATCAATAAATTTCCGATAGACCAAGGTGAGCATTGGGATTGGGCAAGCTGTTCTTTCTCCCTAAAGGTATGTCCCTATTTGTAATGCTTCAAGGCTATCTTCCTAAGTGATGTTGGAGGGATTGGGAAAGGATTTACAGCCTCGTCGTTGGTACTTTTTGGGTGAAAAAAATAATAAAAGAAAGTATATCCAGTACCGCACTATGGGTTTTTGCCGCCATTGGCTTTCTTCAGTTCTGCTGCCCCTACCCCCTCCCCATTCACTAATTGCCAAAGTAAAACATATTTTTGAAAAAATAAAATCATTATAACAAATTTTTAAATCATAAACGGAAAAATAATAAAATTACATAATTGTATGTATTCATCCCTTCTCGTTTCAATTCAAAAGCATATGGGTAATTCTCTGAAAATGTCCATATTTCGATGTCTTTATTTTTCTGAAAAAAAAAGTTGATATTGGGAATTTTTTTGATCGGGATAGTGAGTATATGTGTCCTTGATGTCATTTATGCCATTCGGCTCAAGTCATGTCCCCCTGGGGGGGTAGGGGGACTTTTTGAAATTTTATTACCCAAAACCTAAGAACTTCTTAGGCCGTGGCTGTTGATTCTCGATTTTGTGGCTTATTGTAACTCAGCCGTAAGACGTCCTAGGAACTTGAAACAAAAGGGATATCGAAGATTAGTAAGTACATATAATATTCACCTATTCAATATTCTCTTAAACTGACTGTTAGGAGCTCCTTAGTAAATTTTTGGCGAATTCTCTCAGGTCGTGGCTGGTTGGTTTTAATCTTGAGCCGTGGCGAAGTGTCTTTTTATGACCATGGCCTAAGAACTAGTGTCTTTTTTCGAGAGACAGCCATTAACACCTAAATTAATAACATCTTTGTTAGTGTATCCCCATTAAAATTGATTTAGAATGGCAAAAAGACACTAATTCCTAGGCCGTGGTCGTAAAAAAAAACACTTCGCCACGGCCTAAGATGAAAACCAACCAGCCACGGCCTAAGAGAATTCGCCAAAAATTTATTAAGGAGCTTCTAACAGTTAATTTAAGAGAATATTGAATAGGTGAATATTATATGTACTTACTAATCTTCGATATCCCTTTTGTTCCAGGTTCCTAGGACATTTGATGGCTGAGTTAGAATAAGCCACGGCCTAATACCACAAAAACCGGGAATCAACAATTTTTACGAATTTTGCTTTCCGACTGTGATAAATAAATGACATTTCACATTTCGAATGCTGGCAGTGTATTCTCATGATGTCAAGGAAGCATTGTAACCGCAAAGAAAAACGAATTATAAAATCATTGCCGCAGGAGAAGCAAACAAAAAACGCCACGGCCTAGGAGTGTATAAACCATTTACAGGTCTTTGAACCTTCCTGGAGGTCAAGCAGGGAAACTTTGGACATCATTTTGAGCGTTAACATACACACTCAACTATCCTGAGCAACTTTGCTAAGTTTTTCCTCAAAAAAATATTAATTTAATATCATTTATGTGACATTGAAAATTCAAAACGTGACCATTTACATGCCACGGCCTAAGAACTTTTGACCTTTGGGTTGAAAAAAACCCCATTTAGGGTTGGGTGGAGGACAATTTCAATCGATGGGAAAGTTAGAGGAGATACTCATATAAATATAGAAAAAAAAAAAAATTCAATTGTAGCGTAATTCTTCAAAAAAAACATCGATTACAGAAATATGGACATTTTCAGAGAATTACCCATATCGTGGCCATAAGACCATACTTTCATAAATATTGGACAAGTGTTGCGAAGAAATTTTCTTTTAGATTTTTTTTTTCGTTGAAATTTAGTAGTTTTTTGCAGCTTTTAAATCTTGCCGCCGTGGGCCCGGACCTACTATCCCTATTGGCTATAATATGACACTGACTATATCATCAGTTATTGTTGGTTTTTTGTATTTATCTATAATTATGAAGTTAGAAGTTACCACTGGATTAACAGTTTACCAATGATTTTTATTGGATGATCGCTAAAATTTGACCATCCAGGTGGTAGTATCATTACTTGGTACCTATCTTCGTATTTTCAGATGTTCAGTTTTACTACTTCATTCGCTGACAGAATTTTTTGCGTTGGTTAGTGCTAGGTACGAGTCTGGACATACCTCCATTACTGCAGCATGGTTGCTCACAGCTTTTTTATCATTAATCGTTTATTACAGGTACCTACTCATAGAAAATTGCTGATTACACTCTCAATTTATGGATCAATTTCACAACCCATTTTAACCAAGCGTTAGCAATTTATTATTGTATGATACATATGACTTAATATTATGTACTGTCCACTACTTGTTGAGTGTTTAAGTACTGTTAAAAATCGTTCAGCGAATTAGCTGGATTGATATTTTCACGCATGTGCAGAAGCCACCTTTGATTAATTCTACGCAAATACAACCTTTTTTTTCCAATGAGCATTTGGCTAGAAATATTCACAAGAATGATTTACTCTAAAGCACAAATTCTAAAAATCGAAGTTGCTCAAAATGTATAGGTGTGTAACTCCATGTAAGTATGTTGTGACCTTACAGTTATCTAGTATCCCTTGGAAACGTCGACCATATAGGTACATACCTTACATCCAAATGATTCGGGTACAATCAACGAAAAAATATCTTTTGCAATTATTTAAAATTGTTTGTTTCAAATGCAAAGAAATTGTAATGCAGTTGAAATGAGTTTATCAGTCTTGGAATTCATTAAAGTAATTACAAAAATAACTTCTGATTTAGAAATTGTTGTTTCACTCTTATTATGTTATCAAAAAACTGAGATTTTTGCGCTTATTATTCACCAATCACTTGGAGCCACGGTATAGATACAATAGACTGTTAGTCCTTGGTTAAATTTGCAACGAATGCGAAGAAAAGAATCGAGCAGGTACATGGCTAAATTGGTTTCTGCGCATGCTCCAACATACATGCTCCATTGCGCCTCCAATCAAAATCTACTATTTTCCATCTATAATATTTTTGTGATTTTGATTGGAAGAACTAGTTTGACGACAACAATTCGCTTTTTATGAGCTGCTGAAAAGTGAAATCTATCTATTTCGGTTTTGTATCGTACATCAGTCTGTATTACTTATTTGTATAATTATGTACTTTTGTATACTTATCTTCACGTATTGTCTTTCTTTTCAATCAAAGGAAAGTACTGATAAAGTAACATCTTTGTAAAAATGTAAATTCGAGCAAAAGTTTGGAATTCTCTGGCAAATGTTCGATCAACTCACGTTGATTCACGAACGAATGCCGTATCGCTGTTTGGATTCCATATGAAATCGTTTCGATTCTTTATTGCTGCGAAATAACGTACCCATTTAGTCGATAATTTTCGCAAATTGTTAGTCTCGTAGAAATTAACGCACGCATTTACGTTGTTATTTTCATCATTAAAGTCAAACCAATTCATCACTAGATGAAGTTTGAAAATCAAAGAACACCGTGAAGCTATATAATTTGAAAACTTGTGCTACATCGTTAACGTAATTTTTAAACTTTATATTACAAGGTCACTTCATACAATACCTATGTATACCTAAAGCATGTAAATGAACGTTAAACGTCCGAAGAATTATCGCTATAAAATTATCGACTTGTTGCCTAAAAATTTGTCTTTTTTTACGAGTACAACACCCCCTTATTCATCCTTTCGGTTACTGAACCGGATAATCATTTGTTGAATTATTAGGAAAAATAATGATACGCGAAACACGTGATATCAAGTGACAACTACAACATAGACTATAATCATGACGAAAATGTTTACTGAAATTTGAAAATGACATTGGTTATAGGTCGATCGATTTCCTACCATTGTTTTTTTCGCTTACTTCGTAAAAAAAAAGGAAAAGTGTAAACTTTTCACGATTTCATTCAAGCGTAAAAAAAAGTTGATATGTAAGTATAATGTAGATTATCAGCAATTGTTTTATAATCGCAATCGTACGTCTAGGCACGCAGTTGTAACCGATAATTGTTTCATAATTTTTGATAAAATCGTGATTTATGTTTCGTGAATTCAATAAACTGTGTTACAAAGGTATTCAACGATAAAAAAAAACACAGACCAACTTGTCATGTACCTGCAGCTAATAGTTATTCAATTATTGCAAGACAGAAGCAATAATAAGAAAAGTGATCAAATGAAAATTTATAATCTGAATACTAAAGATAATGACGATTATTATTCAAAGATAACTGCTCGTTGGTCATTTATTATATCTAAGTATAATGATACCTCTTATATACTTATTCATAAGCCGGAGACAAGTAGGTAAATATATGTAATCGCAGTTTCGAGAAATATGAAAAATCTTAATCCATTTTACATTTAATAAGTATTGAGTCGTTATTTAGAGTTTACACTATGTAGCAATATGCTGTCTATGCTCGCTAATATGGATTCAGATTCATATATATCTAATAACCTTTATAAGTGTAGTCTAATAAATGTTGCAAATTTAGACGTAATATATCATTATTATGATTTGTGCGATGTGGAAACTCATAATAAGGCAGTGGAATAGTACGATAAAGAAGAGGATTCACGCGGATATGTACGTGATCACTGACCTAGTATACCTGTTACAAATAAAACTATCCTTTATCGAATACCTCTCAAACTTGATGAAAAACTCTGTCCATCAGTAAATTCTCAATGTCCGATTTCAAATATGAATTCCTCGATCTTTTTAATAAACAATAGAATGACGAAAACATGTTAAGATTTTCGCAATATTTTCCGATCTGAACTGAGTTGTTCGATTGTTGCGAAACTTTCATCGAATCGCAGAAAATTATAATGAAAAATAATCCGATAACGCGAGAATCTCATTTTGAATTTTTCGTTATCCTACGTGTTGCAAAACATCAATTAAAATTTTCAACCTTTGTTATGGCGTAAGACAAAAGATAGAATTAAGTAAGTAAGCGAATTATGGCAGGAATCACCCCATTAAAATTTTATATTTTTGAAGCAGTTGTAAACGTAACGTGAAGTGAACACTCATAGAACATGCAAATTTATTTTATGAGTTTATCGATTTAGTTTTACATAATTTATTTCAACGGTCAATATACTTTGTTGAGCATTTCTATAATGATGTTGAATTTATTTCTGTCATTCAGTTAGGTCTAATATTGTAAAATGAATAAAGAAAATTTTAAGGATTCGCGGAAACCGCAAAAAATCGTTTGTAATTAATTGTATTTAGACTACGAAGATTGTCGAGGGTCATAAAAACGTGACTATTATTTAAAATTAATTGATCATATTTTTATTCGCATTGGCCGATTTGAAGGCAACGGCTTCATTTTCCTTGGTGCAGACGTACGCGCATGACACACGCTTAGCATGACTTCCTGGTATAGTGGTATATGTGAATCACCAGAAAGTTTCGAATATCATTATTCCATCGATGGAAAATTTGTCGATGAATGTAAACAAGATGATAATCCATCGAAGTAAACTTTAATTTCATTGCGAGTATTTATTGTTCTTAGTTGAACGTAAAGAATTTAACATTTGTGCTACGATCGGAAAAAGAATGGAACGAGTTCCGTAAATTTCATTTATACGCATAATAATCTTGATATTTTGCATAAATTAAATTTACATAGGTAGGAACAATTATACGTTTAAATTTACTATCGCTCGTAATACTCAAGTTCCGGTTCTTGATAGAAGTGTAAAAAAATAGCCTATAAGCACAAACAAAACTTGTTTAACCGACAGTAATTTTGTGTTCAGCGTGTAAAAAGTTCATAAACTTGTTGGTAATGACATTGTCTAGTGTCCTTGGTAGAATATAGGCAATTTCTATTTTTCTTTTGTACATCTCCATGATTGAAGTACCTCAATATTCGTAATTTTACTTTGATTGATTTTTAAAGGCGAGATTAGAATTTTTTTATCAATCAAATAGGTAGATTTCACGGTACCTATACTCGCTTGATTTGGCTTTGTGTGATGTGTGAAATTTTGTTTACATCTTATTAATTTCAAATTATTAATTAATTTTCATGAATAAAGCAAAGCATAATGCATATTTTTTGCGCTAAAAAGGACCATTTTTTATTCTCTAAAAGTGGCAAATACATGATGCAAAAATATTCTCATGCAATATGGGTATCAAAATGGAGGTTTTTTTAAAGTTACTCATGTATGTAATTCATGAATTAGAGACGATAGTCAAAACATAGGTTGTG
>CM019752.1:45267842-45487842 GCA_009761765.1 Phenacoccus solenopsis
TAATGTGACTCAATTTTGTTTCTTTTTTTTTTTTAGTTAGTTGAGTTATTAATTAAAAACGATAGCAATTACACACCACTTGATTAGGGAAAAGGGAGGGTCGAAAGAGATGGGGGTCTCCATATATCTGAATCTGAGGTCATTTGTAATCATATGACAAATGTCCAGTTTTTTAGTTACATATACATTTTCCCTCACGTGGAGCGCCAGTGAGTATGGATGAAAATTGTTTAAAATTTGGTGAGAGACTTTACGCGACATTCCAGAAAACTTTTTTTTTTTTGAATCACACCAAAATGGGGTTTCACTTAAATTTTGAGAGCGGGTGGAAAAGGGGCAAAAAGTTTTAAATTTTTGTTTGTAGTCTCACATAATAGAATGAGAGACTGAAACGCGTATATTTAAATTTTAGCTCCCCAAGTGTATTGAGAAAGGAATTTGAGCAAAAAATGGATTTTTGAGAAAGTGTTTGAATCATGAAATTTCTTCAATCTGCCATATCTGTTCACCAAATCGACCTGATAAGATGAAACTTTAACCAGGGAGTTAGTTGGGGAGCAGAATATGACTTCTCAAATAAGGATTAAAATGGATCCAAAATGGCGGATGCCCAAAATTCGAGGATGGCTTGGGCAGCCTCAAAAATCTCAAATTTCATAAATATAAATTCATAAGATTAATAGCAATGGAAAACATATTGTATATCAATTTCAGTTTCACACATAATTTTGGAGGGGAGAAGGAGGGGTTATCATCCTAAAAATGTGGTGTGGGTGAATGAAAAATAGAAAATGTTTAATTATGGCTTCATATGATTGAGTGAGCTCAAGCTAATATATTTCAATTTTAACTGGCCAAATAAATTTGAGGATGGCTTGGGCAGCCTCAAAATCTCAAATTTCATAAATATAAATTCATAAGATTAATAGCAATGGAAAACATATTGTATATCAATTTCAGTTTCACACATAATTTTGGAGGGGAGAAGGAGGGGTTATCATCCTAAAAATGTGGTGTGGGTGAATGAAAAATAGAAAATGTTTAATTATGGCTTCATATGATTGAGTGAGCTCAAGCTAATATATTTCAATTTTAACTGGCCAAATAAATTTGAAAAGCGTTTAGAACAATAAAAGGCTTTTGGAGGGGAAATGAAAGTGGGAAATTTCATGACTCTTCCGTACCTCTTCACCAAATGAATCTACAGTTTCACCCAATCTATAGTTTTACAATTCTTTGTGAAAATGGACATTCGATCTTTTAATTTAAGCTCCTTTTTTTGGTACAACAACGAAAATCTAATGAATTCCTCCCTTCGAAGTCTCATCTCTGCCATAACTTTTAAATCCATTCCCTAAAAGTAATCGATCTGTGCATCAAACGAAGAAACTCAGGAGAATGCGATGGCGAACTTTACTCGAAGAATAACCTATTAAAGGCTCTCGGCCGGTGATACCTATACCCAAGTGGGATAAATTTCAATAGCAATATTAATTCGACTCGACAAAACGACTCTTCGTCCGGCTCGTAGGTAGATATGAACGCTAATATGCAACAACTCCTTCGATTTCGATAATCGACCTCGCCTAGTTAAACCGTGCAAGGCTAAATGTTGCCCTATCCAAGCGTCATCAGACACCATACGCCCAACAATAAAAGATCACATATTTAAACCAAATCCTACACGCGGTGTCCCCTCGATAAGCCGTTAGATTATGGTTACGCGACCACGTATAATTGCGAGTCTTTCGGACGATTACGAATCGATTTGCTAATACCACATTAATGGTCAACTGAAATGGGAAAACTCGACGTAAACGTGATTTTACAACCTCAACTCGCCGGCGACGATTTACGAGCGTCCAGAATGCACTTTTCTCATTAACAAGTGCGTCAACTTTCTAAAAAAATAATTTCGCTGACAAGTGGACGAGTGCCGGTACGTTTAATTGATACGTTTTCGTGTAATCGAGCATTTCATTGCAGACTTCTAATGGAGCGTGGTTACGTAAACGTGGCTTTTTCGCGTGACATCGTGTAATCCGAGGACTGGGCTTCCTCGACGATGGCGGATAATTACATCTCGACGAATATGTCGAGCGGTGTTAAGTGGTGACTTTTGACCACGCAAGACCATCGCACCGGTTTGTATTTCGAGTCGTGCTGCGAAATTTTTTTTTCATTAATATTTTTACAAATATGGCGAATTCTACAGGTTCGCCAGGGTGCGCGTATATGACTGCTACTTCGAAAATGCTCGTATTTCATCGCCAACGCTGTTTTATATAGTGTATGGATTTATAAACAAACGCGTTCTTTTTGATAACGAAATATACAATCGAAGTCGTAAATATACAGTTTTATACGATTGTATTTAATACCAGTCCATTTTGAATATCAATATCGAGTGGTTATTAATTGAGTTTTCAATAAAGTTATATCTATTACAGTACAGCTGATTTGGAAAGGAGATGGAGGGGCAGGGGTGATTTTCTTATCTTTGCGTTTCAGACCATTTGTAAATATTTATAACAAATATCCAACCTCTGGGTATATATACGGTGCGGCCCATTTAAATCCAGACAGGCCAAACACCAAATTCCCTTTGCAATATGAAGATTGTCATGAATTACAGCAATTAGGTTTGAAAATTTCATTTATTTCATTTTTTTTCATTTTTTTATGTTGAAAAAGAATTTCAAACATGATATGTTCATAACCGATTGGATGATGAAATTTTTTTTTTCAAGTTCATTAGTTTGGTACGTTCGTATTATTGTTCAGTTTTTGTTTTTTTTTTTTTTTTCAATTTTTGACATTCTGATTCAATTTATATTTTATTTATACCATTTTTCAGTGAAGGGAATTTAGGGCTTTACGTATCTAGATTTCAATGGATTGCACGGTATGTATATGCTATACATATATTATGTATATTCATTTATGTACTTTTTTCCTCGCGTATACGCAGACGAGTTTAAATGATAACCGCTCAAAATTTGGTGAAAGACTCAACATGTGAATACTCAAAAGGATTTTATTTGGATTTTCAATTAGATTCAAAATGGCAGATCACTCAAATTTTAAAAGAAGCTTGGGTGGGGGCAAGAGGCTCAAAATGTTTGTTTTTATTCCCATATTTCACCCTTCTAAGTACATTTGGAATGGAGTTTGAGCAAAACAGCTCTGAAATCCTTCGCATCTCTTCACAAAATCAAACGAGAAAGGTCAAAATTTGTGCGTAGGGTTAATTTGGGACCAGAATAAGATCTCTAAAATTTCGTTCAAAATGCGGATTGTCAAAATTTGCTGATTTTAAACGACAGGAGATCATGTATAAATATCTGATAAATGTCCAACTTTTTGGTATATATACCGTGCATCCAACAAAACCGTAAACCGAAAAAGCGCAAAATTCCTTTAAAAAAAAAAATTCATGAGCAATAGGAATCAGGTTTACAATTTTCATTATTTCGATTCATTGTAAATCGCTTAAAATTTGGTGAAAGACTTTTTTCAGAAATGCGAAAGAGGAACTTATTCATTTTTTCGATACACTTCAAAATGAGGAATTACTCAAATTTTGAGGAGAGCTGTTGAGAGGGTAAATGGCTGAAAATTTTTGTTTTTAATCTTTTAGGAAAGAGTAAGTTAAGAACACCAACATAGCCTATTTTCAACTTCCTAACTGCATTTGTTGGAGAGTTATAGCAAAGAATTGCTTTTTGTGGACATTTTGAGTCACGAAATATCTTGAATCTTATATCTCTTCACCAAATTGACCTAGAAAGGTCAAACTTCGCATTTAGATTTAGTTGACGACTAGAATACAACCTCTTAATTTTGGGTCGAAATGGATGCAAGATGAGGGATTATCAAAATTTGAGGAGAGCTTGAGGAGCCTCAAATCAGTAAAAATGCGATTAATATGGACTCGTATGATTATTAGGGATAAGTAGTATATTATATCCTAAATTCACCTTCACACATGATATTGGAGGGGGGGAGGAGGGGAATAACTCACTGACCTCAAAATATGCTGGAGGTAAATGAGAGATCGAAAATTTTAAATTGTGGTGCTACACGATAAAACGAGTCCAAGTGACTAAACTATTCTGATTTCAACTCCTCAAGTGAATTTGGAAGGGAGTTGTAACAAAAAACGATTTTGAAGGCGAAATTACTATACAGAAAATTCACTTAATCTTTTATATCTCCTCACCGTTTTTATTTTCGTTATTTACACTGTTCAACTCGATAACGCATCTTGCGTGTTATTTACACGCCCATGATATCGACGAATTGGCGATTAAATCGTTACGAATCACCGATACATGAAGTACACTTAGTAGACAGCAAGCGTAATAATTACTCGCACCCAAGCACCCATTAATCTTTGGATTAATAACGTGAGATATTGTATTTCCAAGTGAGGTAATTCGTAAAGGCAACGAATACGAATTAGTCGCATCTCGAATTAACTATAATAATTTATAATCGCGATGAAGTCTCCACGATGGCTATTCGTGTGCTAATAAATCAGCTATACAGGATGGTGTTGAGAAACGTCACGATTTTTAGAAAATTTTCATATTTCGGTACTTCGTCGTAGAAGAAATACGCGATCGATACTACGCCGTAGATTTGAGACCCACTTGAACACTCCGCATTAAATAAAACACTCGAGGAATTCGTACATGGTCTTATACGCGTAACGTGCGCACAATAGAGGCTACCGTATAAAGTATAGATGAGATGTTGGGCTCGTATGTCACGCTTCTTCTTGTACTCTAATTTTACCCCGAGGAGGTTCTTTAATAATGAAACGCCAACGGCGGTAGTCTCCTCTCTATGCGTTATCGATGGCCAGTAATTAGTTACCTATAACCTGTACTCCGTAAACTTAGTTTTTTTTTTTCGGGAAATCGTATTATTTTCATTAATGGTATCGAGGAATAATGTGTACACAAGGTACCTGTTGGTAGTGTGTTTTTAGTTGATCGCGTTCTGGGTATTTTGTACGTACCAGAGATACGAGGTATACAGTATACACCTTAATTACCACATACACTATGCCTACTACTGGAACGCCTGGATTGCCTCGGGCATGAATGTAAAAATAGACGGACGAGCGGAAATATTTCAAAATTTAAATGCATACCTACGTCGTTTTTAGATGGGTTTTTTGTTTTCATCTATATGCCATCTGTAAAGGTGATGTGAGAGGATGTCGGATAAAGTTGATGCGGGTTCGCGAGCAGCTTATAAGAGGAATTAAAGGTGTCGAGGATACGGGCTACTTGTGATCTTTTTTATAAGGATTTGAAAATTTTTAATTTCGAATCAATATGAAAAGTCATTCTTTCTTGGCTCGATAAATCGAGTGAAATTCGAAGTATCATTTGCAAAGATGCGAATATAAAATAAATTAAAAATGACAACTGACACGAATATAGAATTGTGATTCTAGCTGCCCGTGTGTGATTTTATGATGTTAAAAATGAATTTTTAACTGAAAAACGATAGCTATTAAAAACTGCTTGTTTTGGGATGCAGGGGTCGAGAAAATGTTCTAAAAAAAATGAAACAGAAAAAAAAAATTAATTTAAGCTTTCAAATCATGATGTACAATCTAATAGATAAAGTGCAGTACGTAATGAATGACCAACAGGCCAACTATGAGAATAATTATACTTCAAATGATACTCGAATGGAGCTATATTTCGAAAATGCATCCTAAAAGTGGTGTACAGCGTGCTCTATGGGAGGAGGAAATCGGCAAAAAATTGTATTTATTTTCGTAAATAAAGGTTATACATAAAAATAGGTCTACCATAAATTAATCTACATAAATTATCAATCACGAAGATCTACTTCATTTATTTCTTGAATTATACTGTTCCCTTACAAATTATAAAAACTTTTTCGCCATAATTTCTAGATGAATCATTCCATAAACCTGATGTTTTCTTTTTTGAAAAAGTCATTAAAAGGGAATTATATTATTTTAAACTTTAATTTGAATAATAAATAAGATTTTTGAGAACTGTACTGAATTTAATTATGCAAGTTCCATTAATTACATCTAAGGTTCAACGTTCTCAAATCAAGCCATAAAAAAAATTTGAATGCTAGGCTCATATTAAAACTAACCTAAGTACGTCGCTATAAATGAACTAGCAAAAAACAGAGAGGTGAAACTTGAGAAGTAACCTCAGTTACATTAGTAAACAAGAATAAAAATATTCGACAAAGTTTTATAAAACAGAACTAATGCGATGATAAAACATCTTTAATAAGACACACGTGGAAGACTCGTAGTTATTTCTTCCAAACAAAAAGAAAAGCTAACTGCCCATGCTGTGAGTCTCCCGAAAATAGACCATGTCACATTCTTCGTGAATGCCTGAGGTTTCCAGTTGGAGATGAACTACTTGCGGCGAAATACAGTGGAAGTAATGTACGAATTTCTGTTGAAATCCAAGTTATTTAAAATTTGTAATTTGTAAACACGAATAACTTTTGTAACGGATGTAATGTCCAACAGGCTTGGAATAACAAATAAATGAATAATTTCAGGCATGAATCGTTCGCAAATGATGGGGTGACAAATTGTTGAGATAGTAAAACCTCAAAAATTAAAAAGCTCAAGCTTTCGTTTAATTTTCAAGGAATCAAATATTATCACTAGATGACGAGCAATTTTCAGTGAATCGTTCGCAAACGTATTAACGTAAATTAATATGTGTTACGCTATGGCTTTTGTACTCGAGCACTTTTTATTCAAGTCGTTCGCGAACGAATTAACTGTCATCGAGTTTTTCAACTACTCTGCAAATGAAAGAACGAAGAGTTCAGTCTTCCAATATAAATTGTTCGCAAAGTCTGGTGTGATATTTAGAATTTGAATCATTCGTGAACGACTTCATTTTATTAATCACGTACACCAAGAGTTTTCATCTTTTATAGTGTTACGTTGTTAATCAAGTGTTATCGCAAAATCAAAGCATTTTTTATTCGAATCGTTCGCGAACGAAGTTACTGCAAATCCTTTTAGCGAGATTTTCAACACTTTTGCGAACTACAGAACGAAGCGGATCAAAATCTTCTAAACGGAATCGCTAGCAAAGCCTGGCTGATATTTTGAATTCGAATCGTTCGCAAACGACTTCATTTTATGAATTACGTAAATCAGCATAGTAATCATTTTTTATAATATTACGTTATTAGCCACGTGTTACGATTAAATCAGAGCAATTTTTATTCGAATCGTTCGCGAACGAATTCAATTCAAATGGTCACAGTGAGATTTGTAACTTCTTTGAAAAAGATAAAATTTGCGGATTCAAAATCTACCAATCTGAATCACTTGCAAAGTATATCATGAGTTTTAGAAATCGAATCGTTCGTGAACGACTTCATCGAATCATTCGCATAAATTAACATGTGTAATTCCTCAGCGCTACATCGTTGAATCAAGTTTTATCACAATGATAAAGCATTAATGATTCAAATCGTTCGCGAACGAAATAATTGTGAATGATTTTTCTCATATTTTAAACATTTTGAGAAACAATAAAACCGAGGAAAACGAAATATCATTTAATCTGAATCCGTTGGAAATTAATTTATCAGCATAACGCGCGAATTTTTGTAAAAGATCTCATAAAATTTGTTAATAAGGCACGTATACATTATTTCAATTTTGGCTATCAAGTTCCACTCCACAACAAGTACCGTGTTATTTTCCAAACACCCTTCCCTCGGCTTGATATTAAATTCAGCTCTTATGACGGCAACATCGTATAGTACTTAGTATACCCTGGAAACTTTGAGTGCTGAATCAACAGAGGAGGCACGTAGCCAGGGCGGGCTGGGGGCTGAGCACCCTCTAGAAATATTTGAAATTCATCCAAAAGTACCAAAAAACGAAAAATATAAGTCAACTCCCCTCCCTCTCTCCCCGTAGTGAGGGCTTGCTAGGGAGTCTGCAACAAAGGAGAGTCATGATGGGTAAAATACCACGTACGACTGGTGAAGTCACTTTGTCCTGCCTTCAAAAAAAAAATTATACGAGGAGTGATCTCCAAAGGCACAACATGAAGCACCTCTCATAAGAACAACGTACCATGCTAAACTTTCCACATCACAAAATGGCGTAAAATTTAGGTCTAAATTTTCAGAAACATTCAAATTTCACCCAACTCGATAGAGGAGTAGAAAATTCAATATTGATTGAAATTTATAATTTTTGCGCAGCATTGCCAATTTTATCTTAGGTTGAAATTCCTTTTTTTATTTTATTTTTTTATTAAAACTATAACGCATTTTAATGATTAATTTTGTTTAATAAGAACAACAACGTCAAAACTCAGCAGCAAAATTATTCGTAATATTTCTTATTTTCACATGATCATCGCGACATGGAATTACCACAGCAAGCGTACTTTATCTCTGTATCCTTGGTTTCATATATTTTCGTTTACTTACGACTATTATGTAGTTGGTGATAGCTCATAATTTTTATTTTTCAATTTATTTCGCGGTAATCGATTCTTTTCTTTAGCATTAATTATTCATAGATCGACGATAAGCAAAATTGTTGGTAAACTTAAACCAAAAAATTAATCGTCGAAGATAATCAAGCGTTGATATTTCCCATACGTGACCTTGGAAAACCGTCTTTCTGGTAAAAAAAATATTATCTCGCGAAATTTACTCATTCGAAGACGAATGAAAATATATAATCGCGATTATAAATTTTTCCTCGCACGTGTACACCAAACAAAATGAAATTTCCATATGGCACTGACCATGAACCAATTCTTACCTCGTAAAGCGGTTTCACATCCTTTTGGACTTTGGCGTAATTCCAGTTGGCCGAACGATCACGGTTAATCACCATTTTTCACCTCACTAACACGACATTTTACAGAGGGAGGAAAAAGAAGAGAAAACTCGCAGCGAATAATTCGACGAAAAATTATCGTATCGAATGTTTAGAAAAACTTTTCGCCAACGAAAAAAAAAAAAACACGCGCAAGAACGCGACAATAAAGCACCAACGATCACTGTCGACTACGCGATTACGACGTACTTGAAAGATAAATGGTAAAAATACAGCACGTTGGCGTAAACTCGAACCGAACGAGCGAACGTTTATCCTTAAATTTGTTATTTGTTTTCGATTTCGAACCACCTTGCCGACAAACAATGAGCTCTAACTAAAGCTCGTATAGAAAGTAAACGTCGATAAGTTTCCTACAGAACCGGTTCCGATCGTCATGAAATATTCGCGCCTTCGTCGAGTAGAATATTTCGTCGAAAAACTCGTCCGTTACGCACCTACGTAGTGGACGCGAGTACGATGTCATCTGAGGCCGGTCGATGGTCGAGTAATTGTCTCGTATGATGAAAATTACCGTGTCCGTGCGAAGACGAATTAAACGATTCTTCGATTTGTTACTCAATTCGGAGAGGGGGGTAATCGACCTATAAACACATGCACATACTGGTCTGAAAAAAGCATTCCATAATGGGCAACGTGAACCTGATGGTTGCCGAACATCGGCGTAATTTCTTCACACCTCTGTAGAAAGTCACACAATAGGAAAATATATGGGAGACATTTCGGCAAATATTTTTATCTCGGTTCGTGCATCGTGGGATGTACAATACGTCATTTCCGTTCGTCAATGACGATAAACAAGCCGATTCCAGACAAACACCTTAACTCAGCCAGCTAAACGAAACGACCTTCTGGCTGGAAACCGTCGTCGATTATAATTTGCCAATTTTCGATCATATTTTCAAATTGCTATATGTCCGCAGGCCAAGATGAGTGAGATAAATGAAGACACGCGACCACCAAACTACATTACTATGTTGTACCATACGACGTTCGATTTAATGAACGTAATAAATTTTTTCCCTTAACCATTTATACGTATTAGTCGAGTAGCACTTTCAACGAAGATATTTCTTTCGGCGAAATATTCGCTCGTGTAGGCGTACTCGATAATGGACTCCGTCCTTGGGTTATTATTTTAACCAAATCTGAGTAGGACCACTTCCTCGATCGTTTAAATGCTTAATTAAATTTGCCGCGTTAAAATACGTTGACAGGTGGAGGTGAAGATTTACCTTCTTTTTTTTTTTAATCGCTCGCCACGATTCTTCTTCAATGTACTTTAATGTAATGTACGTTCGAGTTATGCGTAGATTCTGTTCCAACGCTTTCCCCTGTACTCGTTCGAGTGTACAATTAGAACCGACAAACGATTAGTAAAAATCCTACGACTACGATTTAATTTATTCGATAAGTCGGTAATTATTCGAATCCATTCGCCATAAGTAATGGGCCACCAACGCGAGTGATAGAACTTGAACTGAATTGGAAAGGGTTAATGTCCAAAAAAGTTCAATGAATACAGCTCCACGCTCGAAGTTGTTGAGTTTTAAACAGAAGAAAATATCTATTACAGTCCACCAGATTTGATAAGCAAGAGTTGAGAAGAGGAATTGGGGAACAGATGATACACAAATCTTGGGTTTCAGATCATTATTTTGTAATCATATGGTAAATGCTGAACTTTTTGGAACATATACATATAATTATACTTAGATACAATCCTTTGTGGCATCCGGGTCTCTTAATGCCTTTATATTTCTTGCGTCCAATATACCAATAACGATGGTTGTAGCATGCACTAATATAAAAACTACATCACTTTCCTGGATAATGGATGTAATAATTCATCTTAAAGACCAAATTTGAGCTATTTGCCTCCAGTCCATCGCCTTTTGAGAGAAACGCCATTAAGAGACAAATAAAAAAAAAAAGGACAGAGTGACTTCACCAGTTATTCCTTTGTTGAGGCTCCCTAGCCAGACCCCTATTACGAGGGGAGAGGGTTGACTTTTCTTTTTCGTTGGTCAGTACTGTTGGATGAATTTCACATAATTCTAGAGGATGCTCAGCCTCTAGTCCGTCTTGGCTAAGTGCCTCCTTTGTTCGATTCAGCACATAAAGTTTCCTTGAAGACATTCTAATGACAAGAATGCCTCCATAATAAAGGTGGAACCGTGAAAACTGGAGGTGTTCTTATCGAGTTTTTTTTTTTTTTTTTCAATGATATATACATTCTCTGCTTCCGAATCGTTCAGATAAAAAAATTTTGGATCCATGATAAAACATCAATTTACCAGTAGTCAAATAGAGTATTTATAATGACTGGTCTATGTTCTAATTGGTCATATGTTACGCACGTAATGACCAATCATAACGCTAGAATGTGATAAAATGTAGGTAGTTTCATTTCTACCTTCCTAAATAATATCGTTCAGTTTTCAGTGAACGACTAAAATTCGTTTGTGATTTGAATCATCAGCTGATTTGTGTTTTTATTTTACGAGTTAGTCGAGGTGAATCTACCACATTCCAACTTGCTGATTGGTTGATACACGCGTGACGTATAACCAATTACAACATAGACCAGTCATTATAAATACTCTATACACTCACTTGCAAAGGTGAGAGATATGATATTTGCCATGTATTTTTCGAACCCCAAATAAGTTAGGAGTTTCAATGTTATAGGTTGGCAGGGGTGAGGGGAGATGTATGGTCTATTAGAGGAATTCACCTTTAAAATAAATTTATCTAATAAGAGTCATAACGTACACTGATTTATTTCGGAAGCTGGAAGGTGCGTTCCATTAACAGAGGCGTATAGATCCTTTTGCATGAGTATGTATATATATATACAGATTTTCTTCACTTCGTAGCCTGAATGGGTGAAGATGAAAATCGTTCAAATTTCCGTGGAATTGATTTCGTTTGAATACACAGAGGTACTTTTCTGGTTTTTCCATTCGAGCCAAAAGGGAGGTTCACTCAAATTTTGAGAAAGATGGAGGTAGGCCCGAATACCTCAAAATTTTCGTTCATGGTCTTACATGAAAGAGTAAGTTGAGGAGACCAACATGCTCGAATTTCATCTTCCCAAATGAATTTGGGGGGACTTGGAACGAAAAATGGCTTTTTGAGGGGGTTCTGAGATATAAAATTCCTATAATTTACCATATCTCTACACCAAATAGATCTGGAAAGGTCAAACTTTGTATGTACGGTTTACCTGGGGAGCGAAATATGACCTCTCAAATTGGGGTAAAAATGTATCCAAAATGGCGAATGGTCAAAATGTTAAAGATGACATGCACAATTTCCATAATAAATTTCACATGTGACTTTGGAGGGGAGAAGAAGGAACCATTATTCTCAAAATATGGAGAGGGTGAACGAATGGTCAGAATACTTAATTATAGTTTCATACGATGAAATAAGCCAAGTGACAATTTAAGCTTCCTAATTTGGTTTGGAGGGGATATCCCATCAGGAAAATTAATGAATTAAAATACCAACTCATCTCCTCATAAAAAAAATAAATAGAATTTATTTTAAATTGATTAAAATAATAATAAATGAAAAATAAAATATATAGGAATTTTATTAATAAAATTCACCAAATGTACTTGAAACTTTCAATATGCGGTTTGCTGGAGACTAGAATATGGCTCTCTGAATTTGAATCAAAATGAATTCAAATTTGCGGATTATCAAAATTTAACGACAGCTTGAGGAGCCTTAACAGCCTCAAATTTGATATAAATGAGCTCACGTGATACTATGTATATGAGAACTATTCCTTTGCTTACGCCCAGGTATAGGCTGTCTATTGTGCTAAGGTGCGATTCAGCCCCTTCCTCCTCCAATTTTTTCATTATTTTAGTTCCATTTGTTTCTGTATAAAATTGAATTCTAAATGGAAAAATAATAAAAATCATAAAAAAGAATAAAACATTAAGAAATAAAATTTTTAATTTTTTTTATTTTTATTTTTTTTTTTTTTTATTGGTATCTACTTGAAATAAATATTACGGAAATACTAACAGCTCATTTTAAAGTTCATTGAATACGCTTTCAGATTACTTTAAATTGTGCATCGTAAAATTTTCTTTATAATGAAGAACGCTACATCCAATAAATCTGATGGATTTCAATAAATCTAAAAATGCATAAATGGAACCTACCAGAAATAAGTTGATAATAGAGCATTTCGCAGGCTTTTAAATAAGCTAAAATTTTTTCAAAAATACTTACTTTAAGCAGAAAGGGAATAATTAATGCTTAACATTAATATAATTTGTTTTCTCATTTATTCAACATGACGGTTTTATGAGGAAAAAAGGGTTCATAGAGAGTGCAATTGGATTATTTTCCTATTTTTTTTTGGATGGGGGAGGGGCAGAATCACTTGCAGGAATAATGCATACATATTTATATAGTACAAGGATCAGAGAGAACGCTCACAAATTTCTATCAAAAATGACAAGGCTCGAACTGTTCAAAAATTAGCTAAAAAATTAAAGTGACTTCACTCGAGTCAGCTAGTTAATAAATTTTATGGGACAAGCCTCAACCAGCTTTCTAGTCAATTTATGATAAAACGAATCCTGGACTACAAAGAAAATAATTTTAAAAAAGATTTTTTACTTTACGATAATTTTAGGTTAATGATAAGTATAATGTCAGATTCCTCAAATAAAATATTATAAAAAAAAAAAAAAAAAAGATTTTTTTCTATAGCAAATAATCAAACAAAATTCTTAAGATATTATTACTAATTAAATTTCATTACATTTAATTAATTTTTCACCCTATAACCTGTCAAAAAAATAATCGAATAAAATGAGAAAAAAAATCGTATTATTCCGAGTCGAATTCAAAGACGATCAAATACCAAAATAAAACCATGTCAAAATCGATTCGACATTCCGCTTAAATTTACGACCATTGGTTACCTAAATAAAACCAATCGAGTTCTCTCGCTCCTCCGCTCGACCGTATTTTGATATTCGCTCACACATGCAACCAGTTCTGGCGCGTTTCCTTCAACCGCGAAACGTATAAAAACGTTTAATTTATACCTTGTTTATAGGTGGCATTAAACGTCGAATTAAAACACACAAACTTGCGCAGTAGTACCTGCTATACAAGGCGATGGTAAGGGACGACGAGTGGGACGTATAATAGTATTTGAAAAATGATAATATTATATGCGATTATACAATACTACGCGCATACTTTCGTACTCGTTATCTACGCAACGTGGCAGTTCATCAATGCACACAGATGGACTCTATGGAGTGTAGATGTGGATATTCAAAAATCATCTATCGAGAAGGGAAAATCACACTCGTGTAATTTCCTAATTGACCATCGTCAATGTAGATTGTACGAACGAGATCACTTTTGACAATGACATAGCGAAACAATCGAGATTATGATTAATACGAGTTTTTTCTTAACATTCAATTGGAGCCCGAGCCAAACTGATTTCCCAGCCTAGATAAGCGCGTCGACATGAGAATGCTCGCAGAACTATTTATTAGCCAATGTCAAATTTATGGGTCAACGTTTCATTTACGCGACCAGCACTTCGCAAATTTTTGTACACGTTTCAGCCACTAGGGCATATGAAGCGCTCGATAAATACATAAAATGCATCCATCTTCGTAATCGAAGATTCGACCGATGAACGTGATTTGACTTTGATGTTGGAAAAAAACACCCGACACTTCCCACGCAATCGAATAACGCGTACAACGGTAATAACGTCGTAAATGAGATGTTTATATGTATACCTTTTGGGCAGAGCGAGGAAAATTATCGGGCTTCTTTATTGTATATCCCGGTACTTGTAAAATTATCCTACGACTCGCTCTACACAAATATAACGTCGAAAAAAAAATACTGTATAAAAAATAAACCGCAAGTAATATCGAATTGAACGGTATTATAACCGCACCATCAGTCGGACGATGCACGTAGCACGTTGTATTCATTGACAGCCAGCGTCATGCGGCTTTATTACATTTTTCCTTCGTTTTACGTAAAATTACCGCTGGTATTGAATTTACGACGAGAAAGTCGTACTGCTGCATTGAGGGGAAAAAAGGCTGCCGGCGTTGTCGTAAACCTTATTCGGGTGATTGGTGTTGAATTCCGCGCCATATTTAATTACGGATTGAGAGTGGCATAATTTCAATTTTCAGGATATTTTAGAAAATTTTTCATCTATATATCGACTCTCATACACTTCAAGAGTGAGAAAGATAGGATAAGAAGCGAGGCAAGCTCGTAGCCACCTCATGGAGTGTAAAACGATTCGCCTTTTTTTTCTTTTCTAAAAAAAAAATGAGGAAACACAATAGTAGGTATCTACTTAATGTCGTAAATTGTATTTAAAATTGTCAGCTAATACAAAAACAAAAAATGTAAGCAGCCATGCCGCATTACTGGAGCTGAGTTTTTAATTGAAGCTTGTTTTGATTTACTAATAACCTTGCTTAACTGTTCATGACTACAGGCCACACCCAATACCAAGTCTGAAAACCCCTACCCTATCCTTTCCAAAAACACTTAAGAAGTTGAATTTGGCACAAATGTAGTATTTCTTGCCATGAAATCATCATGTGAACACATATTTCTCAAATTATAACTATTTGAGGGTGCTCAAATTATCTTCAAATCTTGATGATCTACCATTTTAGATCCATTTTGACTCAAATTGAAGAGGTTATATTCTGGTCATTAACTAATCCTACACACGATGTTTGACCTTTTTAGGCCGATTTGGTGATGAGATATGGATGATTCATGAAATTTCCTGCAGCAATTTCCCTCCAAAAGCCGTTTTTTGCTCTAACTCCCCTCCAAAATCACTGGGAAGCTAAAATCAAAATACGTTTGTCACTTGGGCTCATTTTATCATATGACACAGCAATAAAAAATTTTCGACCCCTCTACCCCACCACTATTTTAGGTTGATAACCCCCCTTCCCTCCAACATCATGTATGGAAGTGAATTCGGGATATAGTATACAACTTATCCCCAATAACCATATGAATTCATATTAATTACATTTTTACCAACTTGAGGCTCCTCAAGCTCTACTCAAAATTTTGATAATCCGCCATTTTGAATCCATTTTGATCCAAATTCAAGAGGTCATATTGTGGTCACCAACTAACCTCACACACAAAATTTGACCTCTTTAACTTGATTTGGTGGGGAGATATGGAAGATTCAAGAAATTTCATGACTCAAAACTTCCTCAAAAAGCCGTTTTTTGATCTAACTCCTCTCAATATGCACTTAGGAAGCTGAAATTTGGATATGTTAGTATCCGTGACTCACTCTTTCATATGAAATCAAAAACGAAAAATTTGAGCTATTTGCCCCTTCTCCAGCCCCCTCAAAATTTGAGTGATCCGCCATTTTGAAATTTATCGAAAAAACAAAAAAACTATTTTTGCGTATTTGCAAGAAGAGTTCCTCACCGAATTTTGAGCGAATTTTATCCACACCCGCCTGCGCAAGGCGAGTGACACAAAAAACGCAATTTCTCAAAAACAGGTTTTTGCTAACTCTCCTCAAAATGCACTTAGGAAGCTGAAATTTAAATATGTTGGTGTCCGTGACTCACTCTTTCATATGAGATCAAAAACGAAAAATTTGAGCTATTTGCCTTTTCACCAGTCCCCCTCAAAATTTGAGTGATCCGTCATTTTGAAACTTATCGAAAAAACAAAAAAAGTTGTTCTGCGCATTTTCAAGAAGAGTTCCTCACCAAATTTTGAGCGAATTTAATGAATACTCGCCGGCGCTACGCGTGGGGGGAAAAATATATATATATACCAAAAAGTTGGACATTTGCCAGATGATTACAAATGGTCTGAAACGCAAAGATTTGAAGACCCCACCCTCCCCCGACCTTCCCTTCCCAAATCAGGTAGGCTGTAATAGCTATCGTTTTTATTAAAAACTCAGCTAAAAACCAAACAGCGAATATTCCATTTTTTGACCATTTGCCGACTCCTTTTAATCGGAGGGGGGGGGGAGACAACTCCCATACCTTTCTTAAAGCTGTCCCTGTACTAGACTGAATAATCAATCAGAAGTTGACAGTGATGAAAAAACAAAGAATTCGAGAAATTTATTACATAATATTTTACCGGTAAATTACCAGTAAGTAAAAAAAAAAATATTTTTATAATTTTTCAATATTTGTGAAATCAAATATTAGGATTTCCTTGACCAGCGGTTGATAATGCTGGGGAAAAAAATCTTGGTAGATTCTAACTACTCAAAGCCTCGCTGCTCGAATAACAATCGATACTACATATGATCTCTGAGACTGGCATAACCTTCACTCTCTCGTTTATTCCGAAAATCGAAAAGAATTAAAAGAAAGTGCTCCATCATGCCACTGCAATTGGTACGATAAGCATCGCCTCGAACGTCTCACTTAATAGAAAGACGTTTCAAATTAACTCGTTGGTCGAAGATGAAATAGTACCTACGATAAATCAGTTCCACATTTCAACACCATAATACTCGTTATTTTCGGTTAAAGGTAAACTTTTTAAACGAGTAAATTTACCATTTCGACGAGATTTTGGCATCAAAGCTCCGCCTACCAACACCGTTTCGAGCCGGGTATCGTATTAAATATAATGATAGTTTAGGACGTAGCTGAGAATTGAGAGAAGTAGATCACCGTATCAAAAAGGTTATTCACGCCCGATGTGTATAATTTCATCAACCAGACATAATACTTAACGAGTACAAAACGTTGAGAAGGAAACGCGACGATAGATAGAAGGAGAAGAAAACAATCCACCGATCCGCGACTACACTTTTCAATTGCTTTATCAAACCGAACGACATTTTCGAACGAGTAAAAGTAAAAGTATAAGCTCGGCGCTTTCCATATACGAAAATCGGCTTAGCCATTAGCATTACACGCGAGCGAGCGTTTTACTCGATAAACATCAGTCAAAAGTGCACGGTACAATTTACGAGCATCGTTTTAGCCGGCGACATACGCGTACATCGTCGATGAATATTCGAGCACGCTCACGGCTCGCCGAGACCGGATGAATGCGAATGATAATACGTAAATATACGATATACGTGAATGTACTGTGCAATAAACGCGACAACAGCATCAGCACCATTAGCATATAGGCACTTAGGCAGGAAGTAATTGCCGTACACAGTATAGCCTGCTAAGGATATGCAGATATCGTTGGCATACTTATTACCATCATGACCACCTTCTGCCACGCCGGTATTGTACAAATAGATAGTTATTAAGATTTTTTTTGTTTCCTCATCGCTTTCGTTAAACTCGGCCACGTGTATTTTTCCATTGTAGTCTAACTGCATGCCAAAAATGTTGAACTTTGACATAATCTTTATCAAATTTTTTTGGGGTAAGAAAGCTTCAGGTTTCAATGCGATTCTCCTTATCTTAATCTTTCTAGAGGGTTATATGCTCAACATTTTTTTTCTGATTTATTTCCAAAACTATGAGCTTTGATATCAAAACGCTTAAGAGCATTCAATAGTAAAATATAGATTTTTTCGTTATCTCATTTTTGGAAGTTCTTTGGCTCATAGTATCACCCTATGACCGAAAAAATTGTTTACGTATAAAATTGTAGTAGGAAAAATCGGTTTTCTTTCAATCACAAACAATAATATTTCGATAAATAAAAATTTTCAAAAAAAAAAGAAGTTTGTTTTCACCATTTATAACCCCAATTTGAGATTATTCAAGAATTCGTTAATAGCAATGGTATTTTCAGTTGGAAATTCAAATTCCAAAAAAATGAAAAAAAAAGTTTTTTTTTTAAATTTCTCGCAGCATAAATGGATAATTGGATATTTTCCTACTAACATCTTCGGCGAATTTCTACAAAATTTCAATCGAATATTTTGGACGTGAAAATATAAATTTCAACTTGGTAATGACAAAATTATCTTCTCCAAGTGCTAACCAACGGAATATGTACTCCAAGTATGGTCCGTTTCACTATAAAATTTCAACCATAAAAAGAGCTGGACTATCCATAAGTAGAAACTCTCTTGGGTATACTTACAAGAGACATCGCTCCTCATAATGCTGCAAAAAGAATTAAATTTGATGAAGTAGTGTTTGAGGAAAGTATCTATAAATTAAAAAAAAAAAAAAAAAAAACGTAAGCAGCTATGCCGTATTACTGGAGCTGAGTTTTTAACTGGAGCTTATTTCAATTTGGTAATAACCTTGCTTAACCCTTCATGACTACAGGCTACACCCAATACCAACTCTGAAAACCCCTACCCTATCCCTTTCAAAACCAGTTGAGAATTTGAATTCGGAACAAACGTAGTATTTCTTGCCATGAAACAATCATATGAACACATACTTCTCAAATTATAACTTTTGAGGGTTCTCAAATTATCTTCAAATCTTGATGATCTACCATTTTAGATCCATTTTGATTCAAATTGAAGAGGTCATATTCTGGTCATTAACTAATCCTACACACGATGTTTGACCTTTTTAGGCCGATTTGGTCATGAGATATGGATGATTCATGAACTTTCTTGCCCTAATTTCCCCTCCAAAAGCGATTTTTTGCTCTAACTCCCCTCCAAATTCACTTGGGAAGCTAAAATCAGAATAAGTTAGTCACTTGGGATCATTTTTTTATATGACATAGCAATAAAAAATTTTCGAACACTCCTCCATCCCCACCACATTTTAAGTTTGATAACCCCTCCCTCTCCCCATCTAACATCATGTATGGAGGTGAATTCGGGATATAATATACATCTTATCCCCAATAATCATATGAGTTCATATTAATTAGGTTTTTACCAACTTAAGGCTCCTCAAGCTTTACTCAAATTTTGATAATCCGCCATTTTGAATTCATTTTGATCTAAATTCAAGAGTTCATATTATGGTCACCAACTAACCTCACACACAAAATTTGACCTCTTCAACTTGATTTGGTGGGGAGATATGGAAAATTCAAGAAATTTCATGACTCAAAACTTCCTCAAAAAGCCATTTTTTGCTCTAACTCCTCCCAATATGCACTTAGGAAGCTGAAATTTGGATATGTTAGCGTCCGTGACTCATTTTTTTCACCTTAGATCAAAAGCAAAAAATTTGAGCTATTTACCCCGTATCCAGCCTCCCTCAAAATTTGAGTGATCCGCCATTTTGAAATTTATCGAAAAAACAAAAAAAGTATTTTTGCGCATTTTTAAGAAGAGTTCCTCATCAAATTTTGAGCGAATTTCATCAACACCCGCCGGCGCTGAGCATGGGACACAAAAACAAAATTTCCTCAAAAAACAGCTTTTGCTCTAACTCTCCTAAAAATGCCCTCGAGAAGTTGAAATTCGAATATGTTAGTATCCGTGATTCAATCTTTCATATGAGGTCAAAAACGAAAAATTAAGCAACTTTCTCCTTCTCCAGCTCCCCTCAAAGTTGAGTGATCCGCCATTTTGAAACTTATCGAAAAAACAAAAAAAGGTGTTCTGCGCATTTTCAAGAAGAGTTCCTCACCAAATTTTGAGCGTATTTTATAAATACCCGCCGACGCTACGCGTGGTGGGGGAGAATATATAATCAAAAGTATCAATTTGCATCCAAAAAAGATTTTCATTGTGACAATATACCTCCGTTTGGCCAATTTACCTCCAATTTCGGAGGCACTTTGGCATCGCTGTGTATGTAGTGTTAGTTAATTAAGTTGCATGCTCATAGGGGTTGAAGGCAATTCTTCAGCTGGAAGTAATTTCAGCCCCTCTACGTAAATTATATACATCTAGTGAACATGATGGTTTCACCAGACAGCTTCATCATCGAAAACGTATTGGTAAAAACTGTTTCCATTTACTTCTTCCGAGTACATCACGAAAATAAAAGATGTTTTCAAGAATAATAATGGTTCCTATTTCTGACAGCTAGGCACAGATTTGTAGCGGCTCGTGTATTAGACCTACCCTCTCTTTTAATCCTAGTTTATATATGATCATAGCAACTACAAGCATGCCATACATATCGATACGTTTAAGAATAATAAACCAGTACTTATCGAGCACTTAGTCGTTCATTATCATTATTTCTCGTCATACACCTTCGCACGTAAACCATACACGCTACAACTGGCGACCGTGACGAGATTCGCAAAACCTTGCTTCGTTATTGTTCATTTTTTTTTCGAAAATTAAAGTAAACTTTTTCTAAAATGCCGGATTCCGATACACCAAACACGAATTCGAAAATCAAGATTATTGAATTCACACAAACCAATCCGGAACTGTGGTTTTTAACTGCTGAGGCGTTGTTCAGAAATGCCAAAATCCAAACGGAGACTCAAAAATTCGCCAGCTTACTCCAGTCGCTTCAAATGGAGCACCTAGAAAAAATTCAGACCATCGTAGCAGCTGGCGCACAGGAGCCCGAGCCTTATACGAAAGCGAAGACAAGGTTATTGGAAGCTTACGGTGAGACAGAGGAAAAAAAATTACGAAAATTATTGAGCTCATCTACCTTTAACCACGAGAATTTAAAGCCGACACAGATTCTCGAAAAAATTCGTAATCACGCAGGTAGAGAAACAAGTCAAAATATTATTCGTGAACTTTGGCTTTCGCATATACCCAAAGATACAAGAGTATTAATTACACCGTCATTAAAGCTCGACATCGACCAATTAGCAGAGCAGGCAGATGCTGTTTGGGAATTACAACACGAAAATTCTTCAGTTTCTGCAATTGAAAAAACACCTTCCTCATCGACTCCATCTGTAAGTGAAACATTGCTATCCACTACATTATTGTCTACGTTAAAGGAAGTCGTCGCTGAGTTAGCAGCAGTGAGGGCTGAAAGGGCCGAAAGAAGCAGACCAAGGTCCCGATCACGCGATTATTCTAGAAACCGCAGCCGTGGTCGTGCACCAACGCCGCATAACCGGGATAAGGAACCTAGACTTTTCAATGGTCAATGTTATTATCACGATAAATTTGGTGAAAACGCGCGTAAGTGCAATTATAATTGTAAACATTTTCGTAAACTAGGTTCGGGAAACTAGACCAGAGGGTTGCTGAAGTTAGCGCAACCCAACAGCCCTCAGAAAATACGTCATTGCGCTTATATATTACTGATAAATCTAGCCGTTTGTTGTTCTTGATTGATACGGGATCAGACGTGTCTGTTGTAAAAAAAGGCGTAAAACCTGATAATGCATTTAATCCGTATAAATTATTCGCTGCAAATGGTTCACGCATTCAGACGTATGGTTCGAAAATTTTAACGCTTGATTTTGGGCTGGAAAAAAAACTTAAGTGGAATTTTGTTATAGCAGACGTAACGGTTCCTATAATTGGTGCTGATTTTCTTTCCGCTTTTCATTTGTTGCCTGATCTACAGCGGAGGCGCTTAGTTGATGGAGATACGCTGTTCAGTTCTCGGTGCCGACTGGATACCACGAATCAGCAAAGTGTCCATTCCATAGTCGACGGGCTTCATCCGAATAACAAGGTCAACGAGTTACTGCAAAAATATCCAGAGTTGCTGAAACCACCGCAATATCACGAAAATCCGCCACATGATGTCTGCCATTTTATCGAAACCGAGGGTCCGCCAATATATCAAAAACCTATAAGACTTCGTCCAGATGTCGCGCGCGAAGTAAAAAAAGAATTCGAGAGTATGCTCCAACGCGGTATCGTCCAACATTCGAAGTCTCAGTGGGCGTCACCTATAGTTCCAGTTAAGAAAAATGGGAAGTTACGCATAGCTGGTCAATATAAAGGCCTAAACGCTCGTACAAAACCTGATCGCTACCCGATCCCACACCTGTCCGATTCCACCTTTGATTTGCGAGAGAATAAGTATTTTTCTAATTTAGATCTAGTCAGAGCTTTTCATAATATACCGATTAATGTTTCAGATATCGAAAAGACTGCTGTAGTGTCGTGCGCGGGGTTTTATGAGTACAAACGTATGCCCTTTGGCTTGCGAAATGCTCCCGCCACATTTCAACGTTTCATGGACACAATTCTCTCTGATCTTCCCTTCGTCTTTATCTATCTTGATGATGTTTTAGTATACTCCAAAACCGAAGAGGAACATTATAATAATTTAAATATAGTATTTGCTAGACTGTCTAAATTTGGTTTAACCCTTAATATTGATAAGTCGCAATTCTGCGTCACTGAGGTTGTGTTTTTAGGTTGTAAATTAACAGCGAATGGGTTCACCCAAACCGAAGATCGAATCAAACGGATAAAGGAGCTGAAGCGGCCATTAACCATACAAGCTTTGCGGCGAGTTTTGGGATTTTTAAATTTTTATAGGATTTTTGCTGAAAAAGCTGCGGGAGTATTGGCACCACTTAACGATCTATTAAAAGGACGCCATAAACGCAGAGACCGCACTATTATACACTGGACCGACGAACTAGTAAACGCGTTCGAAAGCGCAAAAAATTTATTTTCTAAATATACGTTGTTGCATTATCCTTGTGCTAATTTTTCTATGTATATTAGAGCAGATGCCAGCAATTATGCAGTAGGTGCAGTACTGGAACAGCGTGATGGGAACAATGATCCGGAACCCTTGGGATACTTTTCTGCTAAGTTGGATGACAACCAAAGGAAGTGGTCAACATATGACCGTGAGCTTTACGCATTATACGCTGCGGTGGAGTTCTTTGAACACTGGATAGAAGGACGTGACGTGGTATTGATCACTGATCACAGGCCACTGACCCATATGTTCTCTACTCAAAAAAATTGCAAGATACAGCGTAGATCTAGACAAATAGAGTATATAGGTCAGTTTACAAATAAAATTATTTACGTTCCAGGTAAGACGAATCTCGTGGCCGATTGCCTAAGCAGACCCGAACCGGATATGGTCGAATCTAAAGCAGATAATAAAGACACTATGGACAAAGAGGCCGCCATATATGAAGTTATCGCTGAACCTGACATTACTTGGGAAATGCTATCGAATGCACAGCGCGATGATGACGAAATTCGAAAACTTCGCGAAATAGGATTTCGAGAACAGGTAATAAGGGAAATTTCTAATGATAAAGGCGACGTTGTCGTGTGTTCTTTTTTTAGAAATAAAAATCGCCCTATTGTTCCAAAAAATTTACGCCGGTCGATATTCAATAAATTGCACGGATTGGCCCATCCGGGAGTGAGGGCATCGCAGAGACTAATTGGAGATCGATATTTCTGGCCAAACCTAAAAAAAGATGTCCGTGAATGGTGTAGATGCTGCCCAAATTGCCAAAAAGCGAAGATAACCAGACATACAAAGTCACCACCTGCCCAGTTTCCTCCCAGTGATAGGTTCGAACATGTCCACACGGATATAGTTGTCCTCAGCCTATCAAACGGTTATCGGTATCTCGCCACATTCGTCGATAGGGCTACTAGATGGGTCGAGGCGGTTCCATTGGCCAATATCGAGGCTCAAACTGTAGCGAAGGCATTTGTAGAAAATTGGATCGCTCGATATGGTGTTCCGCTGCGTTTAACGACGGACCGAGGCGCCCAATACACGTCGAGTTTACAAATGGAGCTGGGGAAGCTGATTGGTACTAGTCACCTAAGGACAACAGCGTACAACCCAAAGGCCAATGGCGCAGTTGAAAGATGGCATCGGCGATTAAAGGAAGCATTAATATGTAGTGGTAGTGAATGGACTATTCATCTCCCTATAGTTTTATTAGGTTTGCGCTCAGCGCCAAGGGACGATACAGGCGTCACTTGCGCAGAATTAACATACGGTACGCCATTGCGTTTGCCCGGTGAGATATTTGAAGATTCACCTAAAATTAACAATTCTATTTCTTATCTTAGGGAATTAAGAAAGGCATTCAGGAACATTCGGCCAGTCCCATTCAGTGCTAGCAGGAGATCGATTTTTGTCCACCCAGACCTTAAGGATGCTGCCAGAGTATACGTTAGGGTTGATCGCGTCAAGGCGCCACTCGAGCCGCCCTATGAGGGACCATTTACAGTATTAAAACGAGGAGATAAATGGTATACCTTGGAGGTCAAGGGAAATGTAAGTATCGATAGATTGAAACCAGCTTATGGGCTGCGAGACGAGGAAAAAACTGGTAAAGTAGAACATTCGTATATTTTAAATAAACCTATAGGCTTAAAAAGAAAAACTATTTTGGTTCCCCGGAATCCCAATCCTCCTATCCTTAATCCCGCCGATGTCCCTTTACCACCATCTCCTGCTGAAGTGCCCTTACCTCCTTCGCCAGAACCGGGAAATGCAGTGCAGGGGTGTCGTCAAGTCCGAAGGGTACATTTTCGGTCCCCTATCGTAACGACTAGAAGTGGTCGTATGGTAAGACCCCCCGCGCGATACGATGGCTGATGTAATTTGTGTTTTTTTTTTTTTTGTTTTTTGTTTATGTTTTTACACTACAATGTTTATTGATTGATTGATTCATTTGTATGTTTTTTTTCCTTACTATGTGATAATGTTTTATACTTGTATTTTTTGTCCAATGTGATATTTAAGTTTTATGGCCGCTTGATATATTGTTTAGGTAGGCAGAATTTCTTTTTTTTTTTGAGAGGGGGACGATTGTAGCGGCTCGTGTATTAGACCTACCCTCTCTTTTAATCCTAGTTTATATATGATCATAGCAACTACAAGCATGCCATACATATCGATACGTTTAAGAATAATAAACCAGTACTTATCGAGCACTTAGTCGTTCATTATCATTATTTCTCGTCATACACCTTCGCACGTAAACCATACACGCTACAGATTAATGTTGAAAAGTTATCTATCAATAATATTTAGGTTGGCATATAATCATAGGTGTATATATACCAAAAAGTTGGACATTTGCCAAGTGATTAGAAATGGTCTGAAACGCAAGATTTAAAAGCCCCAACCTCCTCCGACCTTCCTTTTCCAAATCAGGTAGGCAAACTCAGCTAAAAAACATTTTTTTTCAGGAAGCTCAAAAGAACCTTGAAAAACAAGATTCTCCAGTACCTCGATAAGTTTTAAATTGGTTACCCCGTTACATTCAAGATTTCCAATAAGGAGGCAAATCCATAGTAGGAAAAAAACGCCATGTAAAAGGTATCGATTTCCTTATTGAACTATCTAATAAATTTGTCCTGTTACCCCAAAACCCAAAGTTTACAAAAAAAATGGAATATTTATCAAACATATGAGACTGGATAAACATAGTAGAATCATGAGGAGCTAGTTTGTCTACCAATGCTACAACCATAAAGCAGTAGGTACGATGACCTTCCTAATACACCGTACAGCAAAAGATATTATGTATCCCAAAGTTTGAAAATGTAGGCAATCAAAAACTATTAACCTAGCTTAGGCAGTGTAGATATAGATTTCACTAATAGACTTGCAGAGGAATGAATCTTCTGAAGTACCAGAATCAATACGTACTGCATACTTAGAGAGTAGGTCCTACTGAACCATTGTGTGAATTTTTGTCAATATCCGAAAATGCGAGAAATTGTTCTACTTTGAGACATCAGAAAAAGTAACACCACCTACACGCAAGATTTTTTTGGTAGGATGATAAAGATATCAATTTTCTGCATAACAAAGTCAATATGTTTTAGTTAGAGAGCAGGTCGTACAAAACCATTGCGTAAATTTTGCTCATTATCTCCAAATTTGAAAAATTGGTCAACTTTGAGACATTAAAAATTGTAACACCATGTTGATCATAAAATAGAATATTTGTTTCGCGAAATTGTTTGAACATTTCCACGACCTTTCTTATGTATGAGCCGTTGTGATTTCTACAGAGGTTAGCAGCTTAGCACAAATGGAATTTTTCATGAAAAAAACAATTCGTACAGATCATTAACGAAGAGATTATTTCGACTAATAGGAAAAGACCAGAAAAAATGAACACGTAATTCGAAAACCACGCGTTCATTCGTAATCCAACCAGCCAACGACGAGCAGGTGAGAACATTGGATTTCGACTTCCAAGTCTGAACCCTGAATCACCTATGCATTCGTGTTGTGTCATCGACTAATCCTTACTCGATTCTAGAATCAGGTAAATTACCCGCATCGCCCAAAATGTAAATTAAATTTTCGCTAATGGGTTTATTATGCTTTCGTGATTAATATCGCACATATTCGGGCATACGTATGGAAGTATACCAGTAATGGTACATTTTAATGAAACTCGCGGGCGAAAATTTTCTCTTTGTTTTCAACTCTAATGATGAAAAAAGGTCGTAAATTTTTCGAACCATTACAACATTCTTGTGTGCTGGCAAACGGATTTAAAAACCGAAAATAAACCAAAATGATAAAGCCTTTTAATCATACCCACGAAAAAAAAATCACATGCTATAAATCTCGATAATAAAACACGTAACAGAAAACGATGGTACTACCATACCAACAAGGTTACATCGACGACGTTATTTTTCCACGAACCTTTTTTCCGGAGCTTATCAATAAACAAACCGAATACGAAAGTTCATCCCTTCGAAAAAAATGATAATTTGGTAAACGATTCGACGACATGCACGTATCATGCGAGACTAAAGCTAATTTACTCGAATAAATTACGCGCCATTTGAAACCTCGCAGTTAACGCGTCCACCGAGACATAAATTCTTTTTATTATACGAAAAAATTTTCGCATTGAGAACATAGCGGCGCGTACTCGTCAACCACGCTATTATTTTTTTATTAGTCGCGTAATGGACCGTCGAAACGTTCGAAGGAGAATGAATACGTGAATAGAGGATTTCAAGGCGATTCTGATCCAGCTGTTAATCTCCTTAAATTTTGACATTAGGTACCTGTATCTCTGCAAGTAATCAGATATATACATATATGATGGGACAATTTTTTATTTTTTTTTATACCTTCGTGGTCATTTCAATAATGGTGGAGGAATAATATTAAAGAAATTTCAGTCCTTGAAAGAGGGTAGCGAGGGGGTTTGGTGTTTAGACACAAAGATCCTTAAATTTCAGATTTTTTTTGATTATTTGTTCAATCAATCAAACCACACAAATCCGAAAGCTCAATAATTTCTTAATTTAAATTTCAAGTTTTTTATTAAAATTTTTTTTAATTTTATTTTTCCCCTCACATATTATAAAATTAATTTTAACTTCAATAGATTTAATTCCTTCATGAACAATCCCCTCGATGAATATTAAAATTGATTGTATTCCTAATCAATTAAATAATTTCAAATGAAAATAAATGGAATAATAATGAAAAATTCTAAATCAAAAATTATGAAAATTTTAAAATAAAAAAAAAATTATATATATTGGTATATGTTTATTATTTAAATTATTGAATCCGCATTCAATTGAATTAAGTAAATTCAAGATAAATAAGAAGACCTGGAATGAAATATTAAAAAATTACAATTGATTTTTTTTAACCATATAGAGTTCTTCTGGTCTATAAATCAACTTCCAGAAAATTTTGCCCTGATGAAATAAAATGAACACGTGTTGAAACTATTTCTAGTCTGAAAAATTGTTAGTTTATCAAAATTTTCAGAAACTTAAATTTGTTGTGTTTGGGGTCACATTTAGTTCCTTAAATCACAAAAAAAAAGTTGGGCTGTCAGTTTTTTCAAAAACTTCATTAGTGTGAACAACACTCCAATTTTATTTTATTTTATTTCATCAATATTGCAAATTAATCATCAGTCTTTCAATGCAATAGTAAACCATCAAAAATCAAAATGTAAACATTTTCTGAAACGCTTAAAAATGGCCAAATTTTTATTTTCACATAAATTGATATAAATCATTCTGAATTTGAATAAGATTAGCAGTTGATTTTTTTTTTTTGAGGAACAGAATAAATTTACTTTTTTTTCTAATAGTTTTATTTAGTTCAACAAATTTTTTTTGTAGAGAGTAAGAGGGTTTGGAGAGGCTTCAAAAATTCGAAATTTTCTATTAGTATCTCACATAAATGAAGTAAATCGAAGATACCATCATACATCATAAATGTTACCTACTTTTTAACCTACTAGGTGAATTATCGGTTTCCTAAAGACTAGTATTTAAATAAATCCACTTGAAATGTGGCCATAAAGAGAGCCATATTGCCTTCAAAAATTTGATTCCAAGAAATTCAACATTGCTGCATATATTTTTGTAATTAGTATTAAGTTTCATTTAGACTCTTTTCAACTGTAATTCAATGAGGATTCGGCTATACTCGAAAAAATATTAAATAAAAATCTATACTAATTGTATTTTCAATTCAATTAAGCTTATTTCATATTGATGAAACAGAAGTAAAACTTCAGAAGCAAAGAATGAACGTCATTATTATTTATCTACTCAATCCATCACTCACCACTAAGGGCAAAAGGTGCTCGATTCATTTGTCACGAAGAAACTTACCAAGGAATTTTTTTACGGACGCGATAATCAATCTAGACATGCGACTTCCGAGCTACGTAGTACGTACGAGAGTATACACATACAAGTTGTACAATCTTATATTATCGATATCTTATCTCCAAATCGAACAATTTCACACGTTGTATCGAAACACCGGCAATCGGCGATTCCGATGATCTTCATTTCGAACGATAATTCCCTTACTAAATCGAGTTTAAAGAGTTTAAAAATGAAACGCTCTAAGGTAAACACGGTAGTTCGCGAGACCGGTCGATTCGTTTCCACTTATGGATACAGTAACGTTACGAAATACCAATGTCGAATTTTCAATGTCATTTAACGAGTCGTTTCCGGTTTTCATGGGAAAATGAACGTTCGCATTTGAAGAAAAAAATAATAATTCAAACGTATAATTAAAGAATTTATAGGTATATACGCCTCGTCTTACGCGTACGTTCAGCACAATAGTATACGATGATTGTGGGTTCGTGAATAAAATGTATACAATGTGTTGCTTTCAACAAGACCATTTGATGGAAACTTGGATAATACAGATACACAAATGATCGATAAGTAAAAAGAGTTGTCAAAAAATCTCAATTACACTCGTATATTTAAAAAATTCCATCCTTATACTTCAAATAAACAAAAAATTAAAAATTTTGATTTTGTTTTTGTTTTGAAAAATGTTTTGAGTCCAGAGATCATTTTTTGTTATGCAAAGATGAAAAAAATGTCAAATAACAATATTCGTTCAATTTTCAGCCTATCTGAAATTTTATTAATTTGCACAAAAAAATTACATTATTCTATCTACTTCCAAAAATGTTTGATAGGTTGCTAACTTCTTAAATAAGGCGTACATTGTTCAGTAGAGTGGGAGGAATTTCGTTTTTTTTTTTTTTTTTTTTATTCAAAAAATAAAAAACGCAATTCAAGTTTTAAACTATCCAAAATGGAAATATCGAAGCTTTAAAAATTTTCAAAAAAACGAGTTTTCGAGCAATCAAAAATTTTTCACGTTTCAAAGTCATATTTTGTTATTTAAAGACAAAATAAATGTATGCAATTTTTAAAATTTAAAAGCACAATATAATTTTTTAATTTTTTCGAAAAGCAACGATTTTGGTTATTTTCAAAAATAAAAGATAAATAGATAATTTATTACTTGTAGACACAATACGAGCTCAGGGGTTTCTCAAGTCCATGAAGGAGAAGAACAAAAATAATTTTCTGTCTTATCTTTTATTTTCATTATTTAAATGCGAAGAAAACTTGAAAAAGTTTTTTCAATACTTAAAGTTTTAATTACTGATCCTCTCAGAAACTCAGGTCGGGGTGATATACTATCTCTGTCTCTACTCTATACAAAGTGATTTAAAAGCAAGAATGTGATGTTTTGGGTAATTTTGTGAGGTAAAAATAAAGCATAATTTGCCTATCGTGTCTAAAATAAACTAAACTGAGCTCATATTGTGCACATCACCAATAAATTAACTTTTTGTCGTTCAATTTTGAAAATAACTAAAACAGTTGTTTTTCGAAAGAAATTTAAAAACTTTTTTGACCTTTTTCGATTTAAAAATAATTTGTGGCCAAAATTTTCTTTTATTTTTTGCAAAAAATATTGCCCCGGAATTCATTTTTTCTATTTTCAAATTTTTTAAAATGTTGACTTCATTTAGAGGGGGAGGGGAGGGTGGTCAACGAATTGAGATGGTTGTTAAGATTTTTACGATGTCCTTTTAAGATCATTTAGCAACTATTGCAAACCTTCCCTTTTATCTTTTTGGAAAAAACCTAGATTCGGTCCTACCTAGTGTACATTATGAGTCAGATATCAGCCCTATTACACTCAAGATACACTTCACTTTCGAGGAGTACCCAAAGTTTTCTACATTTTCTTGAAATCAGCATGAACTGAGTCTTTTACTAAATTTTAGCACAAAATAAAGAATACTTTGGAAACCTACTTAAGGTAGAAATCAGCTTCATCATATTCATTATAATAATAATACTTAATGATTGTTAAAAACACTTGAAGTACATTCGTAATTTTTCAGTAAATTAGAAAAAATTCAAGCCCTTTAAAAATTGAAATTAAATTGATCCTTAAATTTTTTTTTTGGTTTTTAAACCACCAAATATGATGTCCAGATGAACAAGATGTTAAAAAAAATTAAAATTAATACGTAAACTTTAACGTCGCAAATAACTAAAAGGCAGAGCGACCAAAAATGAAGAGATTTAAAAAAAAATTGTTGAACTTTTCAAAACACAAATTTATGAAATTAAAAAAAAATCGAAATTTTTGAACATACTACCGGTGTTTTTCCAAGTTCTTACCCAAAATTAATCCATCTTTATAATTTTTTTTTTGAAAATCGATATCGTTTAGAATCTAGTAGTTGGGAAATAACCACAAACAGAAAAGAGATATTGTTTCAGTAGCTCAATCTATAAAGAGGTCGAAACTAGGAAATTTAAGAGCCCTTGAAAAATATTAAAAAATAGAATACCATGTAATTTGAAATTTTTCGAGTCCATAATTATAACCATCGAAAGGCTAAAAAAAATTTCTTACCAAGTTTTTGATTTTCAGAGGGCTGAAAATTATTTAATAAATTTATTCAGGGATTGGATATTTCACATATGTTTGAAAATGAAAGACATGTCGATAATTTATCAATGCAGTGGATAGTATGTGTTTGTGATACGTTGCAATAGACTCGGCAGACCGAGTTAAGTTCAATTCTTACCTACCGTAGGTTTCCAAACACCTATCATTTAGCTCTAAAATGAATTATGACCTCTAAATGCAACTCACGTCTTTTTTAAACAAATTTTAGACTATACTGAAAATCCCTGGAATGTTAAAATTGGACATGATATGCCTCCTGAGTTCAATGGCGTAGGTTTGAAATCTAAACTGTTCATCCCAGCAAAAAATTATCACTACATTTTTAATTTTTAGAAATAAGAGAATTTCTTTTATAGATAATAATTATAAAAACATTAAAAAAAAACCTGAAATCCCCCAAAAACTACAGATATATTTTCCAAGTTTAAGGGCGACGAGAGGTGACCAGTAAATTTCGAAAAATCTCAGATTGCACAAAATTCATTTTTTTTACTTTTTTTTTAGAGATTATGAAATTCTCAAATTTTGACAACGTCATTAATAGAGTGGAAAGGGGAAAGGGGTGGTAAATTTAATTTTTTTCAACAGTCATTTTGTAACCATCAAACTCTAATCTACATCGACGTAGCTCTACTTTAGTGCCTAGACAGTCTACCTACAAGTGAATACGAAAGAACGTTAGGTAGGTAAAAGACAAAGGGTTATTCGAAAACTTTCGTTTACTCATTTCCAACGTCCATCAACGTACGAGGTATCGTGTTTTAGACCATTATAAAAGCGTTAATGATTATCTACTTTACACGATAAAAATAAAAGACAAAACACGATTAGGAATCCGTACAGTCGAACCATGTACACGAATATACTTGGCACGATAATAAGGTTGGTACGGGTTTTCGAAGAAGTTCCTTCGTACATACAAACTTGAAAACGCGTCAAAAAACCAGGTGAATAGCGAATACTCCGGTTTGTTTTCATTTCCGTTTTATTTCGAACGGTTTCGCGTATACAGGATGTTATGAAATAATTGGGCCGATTAATTGCTTTCGTCCCCACGTACGAATATGAATATGTAAATAAGTCTCATAACCTATTGATAAAAATCCCTAGGCAACAAGCTAGACTTCTCACGCTTCGATGATTTCCCAAAGGGAGCGAAAATCAGCCGAGTCGACGAGGTTATCGACGAAATAAAATTCCAAATCCACGTCGAGAACGAGATGGTAACTTTTCCACAAATACGTGAAACTGGTTTACTCTTGTAAAATCAGATATTTCGTGGATGATTTCCATTCGAAAGAGCAAACTATTCTATCGTGCATTTACGAATTGAAAATATTAGTCGACGTTTTTCAACGGCTGTAGGTCGCGACCTCGTGTAGTATTGCAACGTTTCATTACGATCGCTGAAAATCATCACGTCGGTCGGCTTCTCTTTGATAATTGGTACCTTCTGAACATCGATTTCGATATTTTACCGTTCCGAGCGTATTTCCATGAACCATCGTAAGGTTAAGCGTAGACGATGCGATTAATAATTCGAGGTATACTCCAGCCTTTCGGATATTCGAATGCGGAGGAAAATATTTTATTATTAATTAAATGCTTACTTTAACCTTATTTTGATTTTTATCGTCCCATTTGCTTTGTTTTCTCTTCGGACAGACAATCAGACGTTCTTGCTTGGAAGAAGACATCAAGTTACGAGATGAATCGTTAATATCCATATCGAAGGCATTAGTGATGGAACTGCGAACATATGCAATATTTATGTAAATTTGGTGAAAGGAACATTTTCATAAATTTCCGATTTCTTTAGCTGAGTTTTTAACTTGGAAACGATAGCTATTACAGACTATCTGATTTGAGAATTGGGGTTCATAAGTAGTTTGGGAAGGGAGGGGTAGGAGTTATCAGATTTGGTACTGACTGAAACGTAAGCAGCCATGCCCCATTACTGGCTGAGTTTTTAACTGAGGCTGTATGAATAATTAGATTTTTTTTTATAATCGAATTCATCGAAAATGAAATTCCTCGAAATCGTATAATACATCAAAACCCTTCCAAAGATGAGAAAAAAATTTTTTTAATAAAATTTTTCAATATTTAAGTAGTCCAACGAAGAATTTCAGTGAACCGTGCAAATCTCACTGTATCTATGGAAGCACTCATCGTTACAAGTGTTAACATTTTTCCGTAATCGTAATCATAACTATAAACCATGTGATAATTACGTTACACTTGATTTTCGTTTAAATTAAACTAGTTATGTACACAGAGGAGGTCATTTTTTACGTTATTGCTTAACGTTGAGAACCACGCAATTATGGAATTCGTGAAATGAACAAATGAGAACATTGTGCAAACTTATTTGCAGTTTTCAATTGCAAGGAACCAAGGATACTCCTTAGAGTGTAATTTTATGTTATTTGACCTATGATAACATTTTTCTCAATTTTAAGAGCTATCCAAATTAATTTTGTTGATTATTTTTCTATTTTAAATTTACATCATGATCACTCGATCATCAGTTGATTTATCTAATTTTAAAATTCCATTAGCAAAGTTACGAGAAATGATGTTCGTATTTTTAGCACAAATGAAAATTTTTACTTCACCCAGCGTTCAGGGTACTAATACAATCACCGCATGTACGGTTGATATGTTTTATTATACCTATGAAATTAAATTTACCAAAGAGGCTATTCGCCTAGATGGTATTTCAATGAGAATGAAATTAGTTTTATTGTCATCGTAAAACGATTTTCTCAAACAGGGCCATCAACCTTGCTTCGAGGCGATATTCTGACTGGAGGTACCTCTTATTTGATACGATAACAGTATTCATCACGGATCTTAAACGCGCACTAGTTGCTCTTCATTTGTTAGATCTTTCTCGTTATTCTTTCATAATAGGTACACGCTCGACACTGACCATAGATTTTTTTCAATGGGTTTCTTTGGTGAGAGGTTTTTTTAAATTAAAATCTATCCAAATAATAGACGGTGGTTTACAACGCGTATGAATCAGTGGGTATTGAAAAATAAAAGAATCAATACAGAACATGTGTACGTGTACAGAATATAAATATTTTTAAAGAATTTTGACAAGCATTAGTTTTAGAGGAATTTTCAAAGAGTGTAGTTGGGAATTTATGAATACTGTAGAATATAATTATATAAGTTGATACTGGAATTTGATGCAAAAAAAAATGATATGATTAAAAAGTAGTTGTGTTTTATTAAATACATTAATGTGTATAAATCTTCTTACTTTTATGAAACACAGTTTTGGGACATTATTTTTTCAAATGTTTCCCAATGTTTTGCGGATGAAAAAATTTATGAAATATATTGATTAACTGAATGATCACAAATGAGCAAATCACCAACCGAAATTTATGCCCGAACAGATCACTTATTTATAACTAAAACTGGCACACTATCGAAACGAGATGAAATTTCTTTGAATCTGATTTTCAATTATCACAAAACCATCGATATTATGAATACATTCGAACGAAAAATTTGCACAAAATTTATAAAATATTACTAATTTCCGATTACTGGAATTCAAATCGGTCAAGAATGGTCGAACAATGTTTTGTTGATTGATAGCTAAAAACGTTGATAGGGATAATTCCACAGATAAACACAGATTTTGCAACCTCTGCGCGAACTCAGCAACTCGCAGCTAATTACCTACTTCAAGATCTTATCACTATAGGTAATTTTTCGAGGTATGTATAATCGACCGAAATTCTTTCGATAGAATTAATTTTTCATCCAGTAAACAATGTTTTTCCTTGATACACACAGGTTGGCTCTTTCAAAGAAGTTGAAATTTTAAAAATTGTAGCCGACAACACTGATTGGAGCATTCAACAAAACGCATGCGCACGATGCTGATACTGATGAAGTGTGATGACCGCATTGTGAGTTGGTTAACGATTGTTTTACGCCTTACGAGTGCTTTTAAATTTCGAAAAATTTTCATTATCACAAGTTTTTAATTCGTCCTTTTGCTATTCATTATTCAAATTCAATTTTAGGTTTAGTTCGTCTGACGATTTGTATTTAGTTGGAATTGATTAGCGAAGTATTATTTGCGTTGTTTTGTGTTTATAAGGCGCCATTTTTTTGTACCTAAAGATGATAACCATGTGGGAATTCATATGTATCGAAGTTTTTACTTTTTAAGTAACCCTTTTTATAATTATTTATTATATCGGTTTAAATAAGATACATTTACGTCGATACCACCATGGAGAATAATTACGACGTTGGTATAGCTAATAGATTCGCGTTATTCTTAGAAGAAGGAGAAAACTCCTTGACTGCTATTAGAAAAAAAATTAACAAGGAGACGCGAATTAAGGATAAATTGACTAAAAAAGAAAGTTCGGATACTTCAAAGGTAGAACCAGTCAACACTCAGGAAAAGCCTAAAAAGTCAGCTGAAAGCAAACCTGCAACCAATGATGCTACAGTACCTAAAAAAGGTAATTACAAATTTCACATGCATTATTTGTATGTATGCACATCTCACTGAGTAGTAAGTCAATTGTGAAACGAAAAAATCGACACGTTCTGTAGTTTCGCATCATTTCCTACGCTTAGGCGGTTGTATTCATGTTTATTAGGATTTATTTCTAATTCTCTTATATGTTTATGCTTGATAGAAGCGAAAGACAAGAAGAACGAAGCAGCTAAAGGAAAAGATAAAAAATTCAACGATAATGCTAAAAGGTATAGTTAACCTCGTCTGGCGCTCACAGCAAAAATATTTTCCCTCTTCTAATTTCTTTACGATCATTTTAGAAAAGAGAAAGAACCTCAGGATAAAAACCGCCCCAATAAAGTCAACGAAAATGGTCCTCAAGAAAACGAAATAAAAGAAGGCAATAACAAATCCGCAGACTCTGCCCCAAATACGCGTAAGAATTATGAGAATCGAAAAAATCGTGATAAAAAATTCGAAAATAATGATCAATTTCAATCGAAAACATCACCCACTTCGAGTAAAAAGTTTACCAAGGACGATTGGAGTTATAAAGAAGGAAACGGAGATAGCAATGAACACAACCAATTTGAAGATAACCGAAATGTCAAAGAAAATGGCCATGGATCTTACAACGACGTGAAACCACGTGGTGGCAGAGTGAATAGGGGAGGCCGCGGTGGTCGAAATAATGCCTATAGTGGCGGTGACCGGAGAAGAGAATTCGATCAAACCAATGAAAAGTAGGTTTTTCACGGTTGTATTTTTCGATAATCTGTTCGTAGTATGGTGTGATATCGTCATTGGTCTTTTGACCTTTTTTTTTTTTTTCGAATTTACGAAAGAATTTAATTGAATTATTTATTTCCGATATTACGTACAGTTATCAACTTCGCGATATTTCATCGTCCTTGGGTATTCGTGTCGATTTTTTTTTGCATACCTTCGTTAGGTATTGACAATCATAATTGAAATGAAATGTTAACGAGAGCGAGTTTTCTTATCAATTATTTACAAATATATCGATTTTAAATTACTAGATATGTGACACACATTTAACCTTAAGGAATGGTTCCGTTTTCTCGAAAATAATTTTTTTTTTTCTTATCGCGTATACTATTAATGTTGGGAAATTTTTTTACTCTGCAGTAAAGATGAATTTGACACGAATAAGAACGAATCCAATGGAGAAAACAAGGCTGAAGTTGATCCTGAGAATACGTAAGTTGAAATTTTATAACAAGCTTGTTGCGAAGAATACGGATCTCTCATTCGTATTTATTGCAGCGAAAACCAAAAAGACGATAAAAACGAGACCGCTGAAAGCGAGGGAAATGAAACAGGCGAACAAAAAGAGGTTAAGGAATTTCTCACGTTGGACGAATGGAAGAAAAAGCAAGGTGCTCGACAGAAACCACAGTACAATTTACGTAAGGCTGGAGAAGGTGAAGATTTGACTCAGTGGAAGAATATGCGAGAATTACAAAAGAAGAAAGACGAAGCGTTTTTGAAAAATGGAAATGGTTCTGGAAACCAACCGGCTTCGAATAACGAAAACGAAGATGTAATATAGAATTTATTTCCCATTTATTTATAGCCCAGGAATATTGAGTGGTAAAAAAGAGTAAACTGAAAAAAAATTGAAACAAAGAATTTTTGCGGAAATTTGTCCATAAGTATCTCAGTAGTAAACCCTGAAAATTTAACATCTACTTAGAATTTCTCTGAAAAATTTTGTTACTCGATTTATAAGGTTACATCAACTTTAATCGTAAAATTAATAGTGAGTAAATTAATTCTTCGCGTGAGTTCATATAAGAACTAATATTTTGTCGAGTCAGAGTAACAATTTCTAGTACTACAAAATGATGTTATCTCCTCTAACTTGAAAATTTTTTTTTTCAGTACTGTGTACAGTCACTGAGTCTAGAGGTACATGTTTATGGATTTAGATTTGTTTAAAAAGGCTAGTTGAAATGAGAGTGCACATAACAAATCTCTTTTGAAAATATTGTACTGTTTAAAACCTACCTTTCATGTTTCCACGCTAATGGAGTTGATTGAACTGCACAAACCTTGAAAAGAATTTATCTGAAAAATTTTATCAACTCATTCGTAAAGTTACATCACCTTTAATCATTTCTCATAACCAAAATTACTCGCATTATGGAATTATTTGTTTTTGTATGATCAAAGAACGAATTTTAACCCCCCCCCCCCCAAAAAAAATGATCAAAAACATTTTGAACTATACTTAGCATTACCCAACTTTCTCATGACCTCTTCCAAGATGATGAACCTACAGTAGCTCTGCCTTTCCTTTTCCTCGGACAATCTCACCTCCCCCAGATCTACCTTCTCTCTTCCGTGCCTCTGGCCTTTGTAAAGTAAGTACAATTGAATTGGTGGAGAAAATTGGAAAATCTCATCTGGAATCAACATTGTATGTTTCGCAGCATCGTGCAGAGAAAATCCGGGCCCAGGACAGAAGGAAAAGTCATAAGAGCAAAAAAAAAAAAAAAAAGGTCATGGAGGTAAAGGCAGATTTTAGCGCCAATGCGTCAAATCGTGGGCCCTAAAACAAAAACTAGGGCGAAGAGAAACTTCCCTCCTTTTCCCTTTTTCTGCTCAGTCAGGTCTGATGTTTCGATGCTAATAGAACTGATTGCCCTTCATAAGTTCCAGTAAAGTTTTTTTTTTTTTTTTTTTTTAATAATTTTGTAATTTTAATACGGAATTATCAATCCATACTTAAGATCTTCAGAGCTGAAATTTCGGCTTTTATAAGTGATTTGAGGTGTGCTATGAATTTTTCAAATATCTCATTTTTGTTATTTTTTGCTATATAACAAAATAACGAACAAATGTGAACAATTCAATGTATTTACCAATGCATAATCATCAATCTTCATCATTTATTGCCAATATTCATATCCCACAAATAGTCTCTTCATGTAGTAGGAGTGGAGCTTAGGACCGTATGCTACTGCGAATACGTTAAAAAAAACAATTATAACTTTGAAAAATGTCTAACGATTTATGCTGTAATCGCCCGAAATCCTAGTGCCACATCTCGAATCCAAATTCTTGTGTGGAAAGAGGTGGGGGTGGGTTACTTGTGTACAAATACCACTATAAATTAGATCCAATTCAATTAAAGCATGTATCACTTCGCATAATGTCTAATATACTTCATTATCACAGATTTATACCATAATCGCTGAAATCCGAGTGCCACATCTCGTATCTAAATGTTATTTTTGTGCGTGCGTTACCTATATAGAAATACCAACTCAACTCTGGTCTAATTTGTAAAAAAAAAAAAAAAAAAAAAAAAAAAACGAATGCTATAACTTTGCGAAACTTCTACCATACTCTATTAATAACGATTTATCGCTTATATCCGATTTATGGTGCTAGATGTAAGTAACCTACATCCCACCCTCGCTTCTACCTAAAAATCGATAAGAGATGTGACACTCGGATTTCCTATTTCTGCGATTACGCTATAAATCGTCCATAATGAAACATATTAAATTTTTTCCAAAGTTATACCTACTATAGCAAAAAATTACAAGAATAAGATGTTTGAAAATTTGAAAAATTCAGTTCTCCCCTCCAAATCATTAGGCAGGTGAAATTTCGGATTTGAAGTACCTTCGGCATGCTCTTTGAATAATACTTGGTCGAAATTGTAGTGTCACATCTCCACCTTTTTTTGTGTAATTTTCTGCGATCATGCACTCGGGAAATGGGATTGGTTGTATGCCTTTTTTTGATTTTTTTAATGTAGACAAATTACATTGGGCAGTAAGCTTTTTATTGTGATATATTTTTGAACCTCCTCTTTGGTGTCCTTTTTCTGCTTAAAATACGTTGCGTTTAGTATTGCCTGATGTGAAATGCGAACCTGTGATTATTTTGTTCATACGCCTCGTACTTCTCGAGATATTGACTAAAAAATCAAATTTTGAGGTACGTTTTACACCCTCCTCCTTCCAAGGACATTCCTCTTTAGTAGAGTATGTTGTGTTTTTAGAGGTAACTGCTGGGATGCTTCTGAAGACATTTCTGCGTGAAAAAACCTTTGCTCTAAATTTTGCAATTTTTCGACGAAATTTCTGGACTACGAAATGATATTTCGAAATAATGTTCCTTACCGTGTATCGATTTGTGTACAGGAAAACGCAGCTAATGAAAACGTACAACGAGTTGCCCGCCAAAAGCACATCGATATCAACGTTCATTTTCGAGACGCTCCCGTACGTGGTCGAGGTGGCAGAGTTATACGTAGCAATCGATTCGGGTACAAAGGAGGCAATTTCGAAGCTAACGAAAACTTCGGAGGAGAACCTCGTCCATTTGTGAGTATTACAATTTCAACACTATGTTCGGTTGTATCTAACGCTAACGTATTCGTTGAAAATTTCAGAGAAAACCACGCGACGCGCCACCAAGTGGCCGAGGAGGACATCGTCAAAATGCTCCTAAAATGGACGACGAAAATGCGTTTCCTTCATTGGGGTAAAAAATTCATACCTCATTTACAAAACGTCGCGAATACATGTCTCTAATTTCTACCAGCACTACCCCTGGCGCTAGTCTTAAACGTTCCTTAAAATGTGTATAAGCGATGCAGATATACTTCTGGGTAGTTTTCTATATCTTTTAACGAGTTAGTATTACTTGTTTCAAGTTGACCGGAAAACCGAACACATTCATCATTATTTTAACTAGTGGTAGTGCATTAAGAAATTTCGCATAATTGGTCAAATTATTACTTGGAAGGTGTTGCTCTGTTTTATGAAATCCATTTAATTTTTTACGCGCGTTAATTTATATAAATTATGAAGGAGATTGTTTTAACAAATAATACGTTTGTTTAATTCAACTAAAAATTTATATAAAGTTACAAAATCTTAATATTTGTTAAGTTTTCAACCTCAACACTTTTTTTTTTCTAAATCCTTTTCGAATTAAGAATTTGTTATTTAAATTATTTCTAATGATCTTAAGTCAGTTTACCAGATAATATAAGTTTAAAATATTAAGTTATTTGTATAAAAAAGGGAGGGAAGAAATCAATTTTTGGGGTAATTGACTAAAGTGAAATAAATTATTTTTTTGGTCGTATGTATAGGTAGATCTATTATGTAAAAGTGTAAATTTAGTTATTTTTAATCTAATTTGAAACTAGTTTTGTGTATATCACTGAGTGCATTTTCATTGAATTTTTTTTTTCGAATATTTGTACGAAAGGGAAGACATCATAAGTTTTTGGCGGGTGAACGAATCAATTTTTCTATTAATTTTAGATAATCTGAACGTTTTATTTTCATTTTACTAAGGAATCTTTTTTAGAAAATCAGCAATGGAAAGGGGAATTTTTTTTTGAAGAATTATTCTCATGCACTCGGTCGATGTTGGCGTTATTTTTTTGTACGAAATGGAAAAATAAAATTGCCGAGTTTTAGAGACCAGTTGGCGACGTAGACGATTAAGGAAGCTGAGGTGTAATACGAACGAATTGGTGTGTTCATAATGGAAGTAATTATTTCGTCTGATTCATTTGTATTGCCATCGAATTAATTAACCGTTTCGGTCAACTGTGATTTTTTACTTATAATTTTGGCGAGGATCGTCTCCGCTCAACTGGTCCATTAACTCGATTTACATGTGGATTGTAGGACGTGTAAATGTGCTACCGTATGGATTTACCTATGAATATTTGTCCCGTTCCTATGTTTGCAATTTGGATAATCGGATGTTTCCTGTTTTTAAGGACATGTGTATTCATTATAAATATATTGGCATTTGTGATGCAGGAATTAGTAAATCTGTTCGATCAAATTGTGTTTATTTTTTGACAAATAGCGTGAGTTTTTAAGAGGTATTGGAAGCAAGCGTAACTGGGTGTCTGTGACGTTCTTCGTGTAGTAACCCCTTTTTAATAATTTTACTCGTTCTTTATGAAATTTTAAGTATGCATTTAATAGTATTAAAATGGAAGTGATTGCGAAATTCGAAGACAATAGATTTTTGCGATATTTAAAAAAGAAATTTTTGTAGATTAATCATGCGTTTAAAAAAATGAAATTGGTTTATTTTTAAATTAGCACAACGTTGAATTAACGTTAAACGGATCAAATTGTTTAAAATTGTAAATATTAATAATGTTGCTTATGTAAATTGCACAAGTAATATGTACAATGTTAACAATAAATGTTTTAGTTCATCAATGTTTTAATTTTTACTTTTTTTTACATGAAAGCGTTAAAGTAAGTTATAGAAAAAATTAGGTACTCTGTGTTCTGTACAATTATTAAGGTAGGTACCATTTTACTATGAATATTAGTAATTTGTGATTTATTTATGCATAATTTTATTTAATAAATTCAAGTAAGAATAAGATGTTCTAGTGATTGAAGCAAAGATAGGAATAGAAGCAGGATATATTTTGAATCCTCGTAATTTTCTACGTTGTTGTAATTCGTTCAAAAATATTTGCACCGATTTCTTCACTCTAGGAGTTTGTTCGTACCAAGGAATATTGTAGAGTGCTTCGGAAACTGACTCTTCCTGGTAGAATATTTATTACGTGTTAATATTGGTACTTATTTCAATCGAACGAAAATTATGATATCCTTACTATAGTAAAAATTTCTTCTCCAGCTACACATTGATAACAAAGCTGTCCACCGAATAACCCTAAAAGGCAAACGTATTTTCCATCTGTTGCTGTGTTACCAGTGCCCTGAAAAAATATCAAAACTTTATTGAAATATGGATTGTTTTGATAATGCATCTATTTCTCTTTTTTTCTCAAAAATTGATGTTGGGTGTAGGTAAAAAAGGTTGTCAGATGCCAGCAATATAACCAGAAGATATCAGTCCTCGACATTCCTTCAAATAGAATCAACTTTTCTTTTTTTTTTATTGATAATTTGTTATGTTCAGAATTTACTTTAGCCCGAAAATCAAATAAAAAGCATCCAAATTTTTTCATTTGATATGTCTAAAATTTTTTCTACCCGAATAGGAAATTGAACATCTTACCTACATATTTATGGGTATTGGTAAAAATTGAAAAAAAATAGCATTTCCTAATTGGAATTTTTCAGCTGAAATTGTACAACCTTTCTGATACCACCTTTCAATGATTTTGAATGAAACGTGTAATCATTCATGTACCGTTATCATAACATAACCGATTAACGCAAAACTCAGAAATCCGTATGTCAGCTCGCAAGAGAATATTAAATTAAACCAGTTGCTGAAGTAATCTAAACACCTGGAAATTCAAATCCATCGAGATTTAGATAATTTGCATGGTATGTTTTTTTTTTGTAACATTAAAAAAGTACGTGATTCTTACTTCTGTAACTGTCGGTAGTGAGCCATACATTCGGAAAGCTTTTCCAAAAATTCGTTTTCATCGCACATAATAAATTCTAAACCATTGGCAGAATACGAATCAGCATTAGTGATGGTATCTTCGAGTGTAATTTTATTTTTCACTCGTTGACAAATCGTTTCAAGCGCGTGATTTAATTTATCGCATTGAAATTCGAATTCTCTGCTTATATTGTTTATAAATAGAATTTTGCTGATGAACGATGTATACAATGGAATGGTGCTGATGAACTGTAAGATGTAGCTACCAAAAAACTGTTTGCCGGTTTCAATTCCAAATGGTACCCAAGCAACGTAGAGTAAGTCGAAAGCTGAGTTTACATGATCTTTCAGCATCAATGTCACCACCAAAGGAGTTAATGTCATGCCGATATAGGTAACCCAAACAAAAGCGCAAACTAAGAATTCCTTGTATAATAGATCTTTGGCGGAATATTCATTCATCTATTAGTGGAAAAGAATTGTTGAAAAAACCTTGTGTTTCTATAAGTCCTATGTACCTACATTATCTGTGTTATGTTGGTATACTAATAAAATTTATTTTTGTAAATAAATTATTTTAGAGTTCAATTACTGTGTTGTCTTACATCAAGAATTTGGTCATCCAAATTTTAGTACCTGGCTTACGGTAAACTTACTAGATAATTCTTTCGATGCGAAATATTACATAGGTAATCAATTTTAAAAATTACTCTACCTTAAATCTTTCCTCGTCGGTGTACTTATAAAATCCGCTATCAACTAACTGAAGTATATCTATTAAAGTTTTCCTTTTATACAACGACACCACTGGAGCGCAATAACATACCAGTGATGTTAGAACATTCAAGATTATCGTAATATTTATAAGAAATCCATAACTTTTTAGAAATGCAGCAGCAATGCTTAGTCCACACATATATAATGTCTCAATCGTAGCAAAAATAATCCACGCAAATCGAATAACAAAATGAGCTTGAGCTCTTATAGGAAAAACTCCACTTAAATTTATAGAATACAGAGTTAAATAGGTAATCTCTCGATTGAATGTCAATTTTGTTATTAAAACCATATTTTTATTTTATTATTTTGACGGACGAAGTTTTTCACCGCGAAAAATAAGAATCACGATGAACCTACATCAATCTGAACTGATTTTGAAATGATCAATTTTATTATTTAAAAATAGCAAAACTTGGATAAGGTTTGAGTATCTGTTTCATTTTTTCGGCATAATTGTGTTTAGCGAGGGTTTATTTGAAAAAAAATCACGAAGTAAAGAAAAACGTTTTTAAAAGAGATATAATGGGTGGATAATTTACGAAACCTGACCATAATTTGCTGAAAGTTCACAATTCTATTTCGAAATTCATCGGCGATATCGATGGAAATAAAACTTTATTATGTATCCTTTTTTGATAGATACGTATGTAATTTTTTTGCTACTTGAAGGGTACCTAATAATTTTAGAGAAAGGTTAATAATATATATGTACATAGCTGCCTTTTATTAATCTTGCAATTACTTATATAGACTCAAAGTATATCTAAATCACAGCTTTGACTCATATGTTACATTACTTTTTTAAATAAAAGTTTAGAAAAAAAGAACGTCCTCTGATAAATTTACCTTTTTGATAAATCTTATGAGCTTACAAATTTTTGAGCTTTATTTTAAACAATTTACCCACTTATCATCATTGAGCAATTAATAATTGAGAAAACTAAAATATCAAAAATACTTTTAAGTATAATACAAAGTATTTATCTTCAATATGAGCTCCTTCACAATATTTCACATTTTGTACCTATAGTTACTTATGTGATACCAAAGTATGGAATCAATTTCTTTTCACTTGGAAATGGTCAATATTAAACATTTTTATTTTCCCAATCAAGACATAAAAATATGCAATTTACAAAAATGAAATATGCAATGTATTATCGTGTATTATTATTAATGACAAAAATTGGTATAGATCATATTTTGTTGAAAATTCCCTATTAGCCCCAAGGTATCAAAACATCTTCGTATGGAGCTGCAGGATACCCCTCCCAAGCCCAGATTAAAGGGGCATTGTAGCTCCGAATCCTTTTGGTTCTCAATGAATTATTTTTGACGATGTTGTAACATGCTGCATTCGTATCTTGGCCTTTCAGCCAACAAAGTAAGCAAACTATTATACATAAGTGTCATACGAGTAGCTTTACATAAAGGTATCAAAGAGCTAACATTAAGGTGAAACACTTGGTATTTTAGCATTTTATTAACAATAATTTAGGGATTATAATTATTACGATGTGAAACGTACCTCCCTTTTACTACAAAGCTCATAAGGTAGTCGTACGCCCAACCAAAGGCATAAAATATCTACCCAGTAAAATTTACTTCAAGATCAATGATTAGGTAAAAGTAAATACCCCAAAAAAGATAAACAATCGCAGGAAATAATTGAGTAATATCGTAACACTGAACAAATAAATGACTTACATGTACATACACAATTTTCTATTTCCAAGTAACGAAAATACTTCAATTAGATGAATAATTTATTATTTCATTATTTACCATTAGAACTACCACATAGGTATTGCATCGAAATCAAGTTCACTACTCCTTAAACTTGAGCGTAATAATTACCCGATAGTGATTTTTGATACACCATACCTCGCTCTCGTTGCCCAAAATTCGTCATTTCAAAATGTGACGAAGTACTTCTAAATTCAAGTCATTAGTAAAATGGCGAATCCTTCGACCGGTGAAGCTTTCGAGGGTATCGTTATCGAGAAAGTGGAAAAAGTTGAACACGTTAATGAAAAAATAGTGGAAAGATTTTTAAAATTTTTCGTAAGCAGTGTCGGGATACCGCAAGAATATCAGCACAGGTTTATTCGTCAGTTTTGGTTTAAATTATTAGTATTGTTTTTCGTCAGCTCGGTTTCAAGTCAATTTTTACATTGCTTTTTTCTCGATAGCTTAGGAGATGTTGTGCAAGCTTTGGTGTTTATTCTTCACTCGGTATTTTTGAATTTCGCGACATTTTTTATTTTTGTACGGCAGAAATATATCGTTGAGATGGTAAAAATTAAAGATCATTATTTTTCGGGATTTTACGAAAAAAGTTTGGTAATGAGGAACTACATGACGGCTGATGATAAATTCAAAAAATTTTTAATTAAATTTGGTACTACAACTTGTATTGTGCACTTTTCCAGCACAGTACTCTCACCCTTATTGCATTTCATCTTTTCAGGTAAATATTTCATGTTTCAATAGGTCTTTTGAAAAATATTAAACTTTTGCTTATATTACTATTTTTTAATTACTGTAGATGCTGAAGCTGGAAGTGATGAGACACTTATACTACCCAGTTGGTATCCATGGAAAATCAACGGAATAATATCGTACTCTTCGACTTTTGGTTTACAGTTCATTCAAGTCACCTCTTTAATGGTACCTATTTTGGGAAACTTCTTATTTGTTGTGTATTTCGTTATTGAAATTCGCATACAGAAATCAAATTTGTGCACTTCGTTGAGTAATATTGTCGTCTATGCCTACTGGGAAAGCATGAGCAACGAATCGCCTATATTTCAAATGCTATCGGCAAACAGCGGTGGTAATAAATCTTACGATGAATTACTCTTGGAATACCTAGGAGATTGCATTAAGCATCATATTTTGATAAATTTGTAAGTTTATATGCATTGCCTTCAGTATGATGTTCAAATTATTTCATAGGCTCATATTCTTCGTTAAAAATTGAATTTTGTAAACGGTTTAACAGGTTTATACGGAACTTCATTAAATGTTATAATTTGGTATTTATCGGTTGCTTAGCCTACAGTGTTGGAAATTTGTCATTAATTGCATATTCAGTAGTATTGCTTCAAGTAAGATTACGCTATTTCTATTAAGCGCTCAATTCATGAATTATTTCAATCATATGCATTAAATACTAATTTTTTGATAATTTTTAGAAAGAAGGCGCTAGCTGGACAAGTTACATTACTGCGGTGGAAGGACTAGCTGTGGTCTTGGCTTTCATTTTATTATACTGTTATCTTGGAGAAGTAATTACATCTATAGTGAGTATTTGAAGGAATTCTATACGTCTTTATACCTGAAAATTTAAATATTATTTGAATTTTTTTCATCTACAGAATATTTCCGTCAGAAATGAATTATACGAAATTAAATGGTATGAGCAATCCGTAAAATACCGCAGCACTATGCTCACATTTATGTGCCTCACTCAAAGAGATATTGTGATGAAAGCTGGAGTACAACATATAGCGTCCTATCAACTGTTTGCATCTGTTTTGCGTTTATCTTACTCATTTTTCAATATCTTGTACACTTCTGTTTGATCATTTTTCAATGTGTATGAAATCAAAAACTAAGTTGAGCTTATTAATCAACTTAACACAATATATTGAACTATGAACATTATTAAATTAAATGTTAATTATTTTGACTTATTTGAAGGCTGTGGTAATCTGTATTTCAGCATTTCTAATTCTGCATCGAAATAGGATGTCTGATGATAAGAAAAATATTCCGGATTTTTGTATTCCGCACTTTTTGAAGCTCCTGGGCCAACAGCTGTAGAAATACAATATCATGATATGTTTAATAACATGAGAATATATAATAATCAAATAATAATAATTTTTCATCACATTATTACCTCCTTTGGGTACATCTAATACTTTAGAGCTGAGCCCTGGAACATTTGGGGAAGTAGAGCTTGATGAGGAACTCGTGTCAGATTTCGAGCTGAAGAGACGCGAAGCTTTACCATTCAACTAGAATTTTATTTTAAAAAAGAAAAATATCATAACCTATCTGAATTTTGAAAGACGTTTGTTCTTGTGAACTGATAAGAACTGTTAGAAGTGAAAATTCAATAATTCAGCAAATACCTGGTATTTTGACGATATATGGAGTAAGCGATGAAGCACAGGCATCATTTAGGTTGAAATGAACAAAAAACAATACTGTATCACGTTTCAACTAAATGTAAGACAATTATATTTCAATCGAAATCGGTCCATTTGTTATCAATTTCATTTTCGTAACTACAGTGTTGTCGAACCTTAGTCGAACAAGGTTACCATTATATTCTGCCTTCCAAAATTGCGTATGCAATATCTACGACAGGTCTAATAAAGTAAGAAATTGCAAAATTTTCAAAGATAGAGAAAAATTGTAACAATAAATTTTTTAAAGTAACACAATTCTGTTGGTGATTTGAAGTCAAGTTTCTGTGCCCATCACTTCATCAGAGCAAGCAATCTCCATGAAATTTATGGTAAAAAACAAATGTTTTGAAATGAGAAATTAAACAAAAAATGTTATAATATATAAAAAATATATTAATCAAGGGTAATATAATCCGAAAACAGAAACACTTATGTAGGCGTGGTTATTTTCTCTTCTAACAACTACATAACGATCGCGTTCGGGGTCGCCGAAAAATCTGGCTACAGAATATATCCCTTGATTCCTTTTTTCGTAAATTTGAGCTAAACAAATCAATTTATACCTAAAGGAACAAACATTAGCGTGAAATTTCATTTCAAAACTAAGCGAATATTGCTCAATAAAAACATCACTTACCTTTTGAAATCAAGCTCTTTAACTGCTTTTCTTACTTGTTCAGTCAATGACATGCATAATTGTGGGCATGCATTTGAATTATAAATAAATGAATCGTCCACTTGAGAGTCTATAATTTCATTAACTACATTCTCAACTTTCTCCACATTGAAGAGTTTATCGGGCTCAACTGGAAACAAATCTGAAAGATTACGAGCCATATTTGGCTTTGAGAATTTGTATCGATCATGTTTATGAAATAACTGTAATAATTTATCAGACATAATTTATGAAAAGTAAATTGTATATATTGAATGGTATTTAATGTTTCCTTTTATAATACAATCAAAATTTATTAATCTTCATCTTGGTACAGAGTGGTACTCGCTATTTACATTCATGTTACTAGGTTATTCAATAGTATATAACTACCTGTATATAGGCTTTCTTAAATAGCCTTGAATAATAAAGCGGTCCCATAGAGCATATACATACAAACGTATACCTTATGAAATAGTAAAATTTGATTGCTTCTATAATGCATTATGACATAATCGAATTTTGCTTGCCGGTAGATAGATTAAATCATCGGTTTAGAAAGATACTTTCGTTTCTAATACATGACTATTTGACATGTTTATGAAATATCAGTTGAAAACAAATAATGAAACGTATCGATGCAAACTGGAATTTATGTATACATCAAACTCAAAATCATATACTTAATCAAAAAGGAATTTCGGAGAAGTAAGAGAACAAGGAACTTAATATTAAAAATAATATGCGAGCAGGTAACAACAATTATATAGTCGTCTATTTTTACTTTAAATTTAAAAATAAAAAATATACAATTTTGATTAATTCAGTATCTTAAAAAGCAAACTTGAAAATGAGTTTTTCAATACTTTTAAACGAGGTCTTGAAAAGGTAGTAGTAATTATAAAGTAAATACGAATCGAGAGAATAAAATTTATCCAACTAAAATGATTACAGAATTATACCAATATTACATACTCCTTAAACCTTAATTTATGAAAATTTATAGATTAAAATGGTTGAGATTAGAATTATCTACTCTCAGAAGAAGCAGAACGCGAACGTTTTTTTCTATTATAACGTGGACAAGGAGAAGAAGATCGACGTTTCACTGGAGAATCTGAAGGGCTTCTGTAACGATTCGGTTTTTTTCTCTCACTGGAACTGCTTTCATCTCTGCGATCATATTTTTTGCTACTACGAGTATAACTCGGACTACGTCGAGAACGCGAGCGAGATCTTTCTTTTGGGTACGATCTGTTGATACAAAAATTGAATATGTAAGCAAAATTAAGAATTATATCAAAATGAATGTGTTTTACAGTGAAACTAAACTCACCTAGAAGGTCTAGACCGTTTTTTACGACAATCCTTGGAATAATGTCCTCTCTCATCGCAGTTATAACATCGGCTACTAGAGCTTGACCTCTGTTTACCTCTGTACGATCTATTAGATAATTCTATTCGAACTGGTTTTCCGCATACTTTTCTTCGGCAATAATGTCGTCTGAAAATATTGTAAAAATAAAAACAAGAAATCTCGCGCAATACCTATTCATAGGTAACCAATTTTCCGTTAATTCACCTTCCTTCGGTATCTTTTACCGCATCTTCAGCATCTCGAGGGTCGTCAAATTCGATAAATGCGAATCCTGGAGGATTCCTTGCAATCCAAGCACTACGGATTGGTCCATAATAAGAAAAGGTATCGTCCAAGTCTTGTTTTGTTACTGTTGGACCTAAATGTTAATACCGGGGTGAGTTTTCACAGAGTATATCGAAAGTGGTAATTGATGCATAATATTTCATACTTAAATCTCCAACGTATATTTTGGCATCTGCATTGCCTCCCATTCGATCACGACTACTATACCTTGCCATGATGCTAATCAAGATAATGTTTTGAAACGACTTCGGGATTTACAGTAATCTTATATTACTATTCTGTTCGATGAATTGAATGTACTCATTGAACCCTACGTACATTTTTGTCCATAAATTTCACATAACTGAAAACTGAAGTACCGACAAACAAAAAATAAAATGAATTACTTGAACGTTCGGTGATAAGGATGAAATTGCGTAGAAGAAAAATGAATAATTATACAAATACTTATATGGGGGAACTCGTTCATTTTCTCTGCATATCAGTATATCACGTGTTTGCTTACTCGTCCTTGAACTAACAATATTCACAAGAACGAGCAAATCGTTCATTTATTCAACGCTAATCCAAAGCCCGATAAAGTTGCGATCTAGCGAACAAGAAGGGAAAGGTTTCAACTTGCATGATGAATTTAATGATAATAATATAATAATAATCATTTAATATTTTTTATAAAAAAAATTGGAAATTGCGGAAGAAGTACTTCGAAAATTCTGAGAAGAGAAGCCTCTGTTTCATCTTATGAAGAAAAGAATCCCTCAAGATGAACCGAACTAATCGAAATAAATTTGGCAGAGGAAATTCAAAACAAGAAACTCGAGGAACAAACAAACAGGATTCTGTGTATAATGTATCGAATTCCGAAGTTGTGAAGAATTTTCATTTCTATTCCCAAGAACTGGATGAAAAGCATGATAGATACGAAAGAATTTTCAAAATAAGCAGGGATATTACAATCGAAAGTAAAAGACTGATTTTCTTTTTACATACCTTTCAGAGGTTCGTATAAAATTGTAAAAATTTCTGTTTCCCAATTTAATCAAATTATGGGAAAAGTAATCATGAATTTTTTTATACTTGCAGGGGAACACCTGAAGGCGACAAAGTGTTGATTGAAGCAAAAACTCGACTTGAAAATCTAGTAAAATGCAATTTTGGCACGATTATGAGGGAACTAAATGAACTTGATATCCATCAGTATTTAAGAGCTTATTCTTTTGGTTAGTTGAATTATTTTCTTCGTGCGCTCTTTATTTGTATAATTTAGTTAAAACTAAATCATTTTTGCAGGAGTTCAAGAATTTATTGAAGCGTATTCTTTTTTTAACTATCTCAAGTATGAACAACTATTGACATTCGATGAAGTATTGAATTTCGTCACTAGTCATTCAAAAATTAATGTGCCTCCAAAACCCGACTTGGAAGGTGACATTACTGGAAACTCGTCCAAGATCACTAGTATTTTCGATGAAAATAACAAAAAACAATCTCAAATACAAGAACAAGATATCCGAGAAAACGATGCTTACAATGACAATATTTTCACCATGGTTGATTATGTATTAGGATTAAATGACTTGAGCGGCGAATTAATGCGTTATTGCATCAATAAAATCTCCAGTGGGCACATAGAGACCGCTTTTGATATATGCCGATTTCTAAGTCATTTGTACGTAGGAATGCTTAGTGTTGGATTTGTTAATAGGGAATACAGCAGGAAAATGATTACAGTTAAGCAGTGTTTGCGTAAAGTAGAAATTGCATGTTACACGGTGCGCGTTCGAGGATCGGAAATCCCCAAACATATGATTATAAGTGTTTTAGAAAATACCAATGATGATACCGAAGATGATATGAATTTTTAAATATAATTATTTTTAATTATTATGTTTTATATTTTTCTATTTTTACTTCAATGAGTGAAACAATAATAAATCATATCAACGATTGCCGGCGTTTGGATCTTTGAACATGTGCAGTGTGAAGGTACCAGTTTCCTGACAATATACATGGACCAAAAATTAAACGACAAGTGAATAACTTTAATTCATAAAACGAAACATAAAAAAATACAATCTTCAAATTAAATCAACAAAAAAAAAATTAATAAAATATTAAAAATTACATTACTTCGTAAGTTGCACTTTTTATTACGGACGTATTTGATGAAGAAAAAACTGTACGACTTTCAAATAAAGTTAACTTTCATGCATGAAAAATAAATAGATCAACTATTAACAATAGAAAAACCTTTGTAACATATATAAGCACACTATCACCAGTTGAATAGACCACGGTGATAAAATTAAAAACAGTAATAAAAGGTAAAAGAAACTAATAGTAAATATAGATTCGTAAAATTTCATTCATAAAGTTTAAGTACATTGTTAAGGATAAGACTTAGATGAATTACTCGATACAAAATCTTATTTTCAAATTAGGCATCTTCATCAGATGCATCTTCCCATTCATCGTCAGTTACGTCTTCCCATTCATCTTCATCGCCTATTTCATCATCTTCTAAACTAACTTCGGCTTTCATGTTTTTCACGATTGCCTTAGTCGATTTAGTTACTTCACCATTATCTATCACTCTATTTGGATCTTTAATTACAACTATATTTTCATTTTTTATTGTCCTTATAATTTTAATATTTTGTGTATTCTTCGAATCATCATTTAAGGCTTGAAAATTCCATAAATTTGGAGAATTTTCATTCGCCAGTGATTGAATACTAGGATACAATTCAATGTTACTAATATCATACTGACTGACAGGAGTAGTGTTAGGAATCGTCTGATTAAAATCGCTAATCTTAGAATTGGAAAACATTTGAGTCATAATTGAAGTCTGCGACGTAATGTCGTCGCAAGGTTTCAAATCTGACCTTTCAAATGTCATGGTAGCATAACTCGAAGGATATTCATTGGTTTCAGCATTACGAGGAATACTTTTAACACTGCTATTATCAATATATTGTATATCGCGATTAACCGGATTTTTTACTTCCACTTTGCGTTCATCACTTTTTGTATCAGAATTTTTAACATGAATGACGATATTTTTCAAATCGTTCGGTATTATCGTGTTTGTTTTTGGTGCAGTGAATTGCAATTGGCCTTCTTTGTCCATTTTTTCGTGTTTAAGTACTTTTCCAACACTTGGTGGCGATTGATTTAAAGAAAGAGATCGATTTTTAGTTTGAATATCGGAATCACGATTCCACTTATTACCACGCATTGCAATAGGTCTACCACCGAGAGCACGCTTTTCAGTCAAAACCGCTCAATGTTTTCAGTACTTTCAGGTTTTTTACCCGTAATCCAATTCTTATCCAAGGCTTGATCATTTTTGGGAGTACGAGAAAACGAATTGTTTTGATTAATAGAATTTCTAGAAATTCTATTCCTCAAATCTAATTTCGAGCCATTATTATTATATTTATCAGTTTCTGAAGTATTAGAATTCCAACCATCTGCTCTATTTGGTTTCCTATTTGCATAAGCATCATTCGTGCTCCTATCAATATCGGTTTTTGGTTAAATTTATCATTTTTCCATCGATTATGCATTTCGTTGTCATTTGTTTCATTCATATCTCGCTTCACTTCATTAAGGTTACGATTCGTTCCTGGAATTGAAATTGAATAAGATTATTAAAAAAAATGTTTGATAACTCTAAAAGAAATACAAAGATTAATTACGATTATCTGGTCGTTCATTCTTGGTGTTGCGTGTAAATCTTTCATTATTTCTGCATTTTCTCTGCTATCATGCTCATCGCTAAGAAAAAGCATAAATTAAGAAATCCGTCTTACATGCATTGAGAATGTAATGATTTAAATATTACCGAGAAACAATTTTATCCGCATCCCATTCTCTTTTCCAGGAACCTGAATTGGCTTTCTGTCGTCTGATGCGTTCTTCATCAATACGTTTTCTCTCTTCTCTCCACTCGTCTTCTTTGTCATTTCGAGACACATTTCTTCTAGTTTTTGGTTTCTCTTCCTATATGTAAACAATATATTGATATCCTAATATCATACAAAATTATAAAATAAAAAATATCATACCCAAACATCATCACGAGTTGATTTGTTTATTTTCGTTTCATGGCTCAATTTATCAGAATAAAGTGTCGGACCAAAATCTTCATCGCAATCATCTTCATTAGCTGATACTTTCAGTTTCACAATTGCATTGTTCTTCTGAGCATTTTTTATGTCTTCTTGAATTAACTATAGAATAATATATTATAGAGATGGCGATCAGGATTTCATCATTCAAATATTAACTGTATATATTACTTTTCGTCTTTCGATAATAGCTTCATTTTGTTTGCGTATACGAGCTATCTTCTCGTCTAAGCTTTCTTCTGGTGAATTCTGAAAGAAGGCAGTTAGTTTAAAGTACGAAGTGTTTTTTAACAAGTGAGAAAGAAAATTAAATAAAGGGAAGAAGAAAAAATTAAATTAATTCAAAAGCAGCATTAGGTAATTGGTACTTACCATAATTCACATCAGAATTGTTCATCAAATGCAGCCGACAGGTTAGCTTTTGCTTGTTTACCAGCGACCGATGTAGGTACCTACAGCATAAGATTACGTTGATTCAACTTCAAGCAATAAGTGATTGAGGTAAAATCATTGATGATCAGCACCTTGTATTGATTTCAAAATATTGTAATGAGGGTCATAAACCGTGAAATATTTCACTGCTCCCTCCACGCTCAAATTTGAAAACCGATTACTAAAAAGTAAAAACCCCGAGTCTCCGAACTAAAAATGCCGAACAAATAATTATTATTATTTTATCTCTGATACTACAATGTTACCAACCTTGAACAATAATCTTGTGTTTTTTGAAATTGATAACACTGATTAAAATTTTCATGTTTTTGGTTGGCATTGCGATATAGCGTTACCAATTTCAGCGAGAAAATCATCGATTGAAAAAAAGAAAAGTCTTCATTGAAAATCCAAGAAATGAAATGTAATGAGACCTTTGAGAGATAGGGAGAAAATATATTACTCCGTTTTGTCGGCATCGTTTTTTATGTATTTGTTTTAATTATTTTATTAAGTTGTCAGTAAACTCCAATCTCCAAGGTATGATGCATTTGATATATTAATTTTAATAATTCATCGTTATTATCTCTTCTAAGTATTTGTTGACTTGAAAACTTCTGCAATGGGTAATGTACATGCATCAGCTCCTAAATTGGAGCCTGATTTACCTCCTAGTCCTCCTATGGGTTTGAATTTACCTACATTACAACCAGAACCTTCACCTAGTGAGCCTTTAAATTCGAAAAATGGTACGAATCCAGGAACAATCGAAGAATTACACAAGAAATGCAAGGGTAAGTTTAGACACGAAGTTGAAATTGTCAATTTTTATCTTCAAGATTAATGTGACTGTATCTGTTTAAATTTATGTGTTTTCTCTTAGACGTATTTCCATCACCATTTGAAGGTGCTCGGCTTGTGGTGAATAAAGGTTTAAGTAATCATTTTCAAATTTCACATTCTTTGCATTTATCATCTGGACCTTCATCGGGCTACAGATTTGGTGCAACTTATGTTGGTACTAATCAAGTATCACAAACAGAAGCTTACCCAGTACTTCTTGGTGATATCGACCCAAGCGGCAATTTAAATGCAAATGTTTTACTTCAGCCTACGATAATTGCCGGTTCAAATTCCAAGCACAGGTATATCTTGTGGGTTTGATCGAAAATGATACTTTTGTTTACACGTTCTTACTTCACACTTTTTTTTTTATTTAGTCGCAAAATAGTAAATTTCAGTTGATGCAATATGCTTTAGACTATAAAGGAAGTGATCAAACTAGTACACTTATGTGTGCGAATCCTAATTTGTTGAATGGAACAGGTATAGTTTTATTAAATTTTATTCGTTAGCAAACGATTTCGTCGTTAATTAAATTTTTCTGTTGATTAGGAGTACTTGTTGCTCATTACTTGCAGTCCGTTACGAAAGATTTAGCATTAGGAGCTGAGCTCGTTTATCAACGTATGGGACCCCAACATGGTGGTCAATCAGCATTCACCTCGTTAGCTGCAAGATATACAGGTAAGCAAATTTCTTAAACATTTTTTATTGTATTTAGTGCTTTTCATACACGAATTTATTATTCCCTCAGGAAGTGATTATTGCTGTAGTGGAACTCTCGGATTAACCGGATTACATTTATGCTACTATCAAAAAGCTAGTGAACAACTACAACTTGGAGTAGAATTCGAAACCAGTTTACGTTTAATGGAAGCACAAGCTTCTATAGGTTACCAAGTTGATATTCCAAAGGCTGATCTCGTGTTCAAAGGTACGTATTTCATCAATATGCTATCAGTATTCCTATGTAATGTTCGTTGAATTTACGATCAACTTATAGGTAGCGTTGATACCAACTGGACAGTGTCGGCTGTATTAGAAAAGCGTTTGAATCCAATGCCTTTCACATTGGCCTTGGGAGCGATGTTGAATCACAGAAAGAATGATTTTAGATTAGGACTTGGTTTCATTATCGGTTGAAGATGATTAACGCGATAGAAGTACTTATTGAAGTAACCGGTGATTGCGTTAAACATAACATTTTTTCGTAGTCTGTTTATTTTCGCCTATTAATTTCTGTATTTAATAGTTTCTTTTTTATGTTTTTATTTTGTTCTGTTTTCTGTTGTTCTCTTTTACACATGTGTATGAAACAGTAGTATTTTATTTAATCGAAATTATCGAGAAAAAAACCATCATTTGTAGGCTTTTTCAATTTTACAACATTCTCCATGCGGATGCGTATTTGCCATGAAGACGCTCTCGTATAATTCTTTTAACCTGTACTTAAGTACAAATGCTTTCGTATTTCACTTGATTTTTGATCGACGAAATATCGATGTAGCTTTCCTTGTGAAAGGAAGAATGAAAATTACATAATAAATATGTCGTGATTTTTATTGTTCTGCGTTATTTGTTATCATCGCGTTGAATTAAACGTGTGAATGTTTAATAGTCAATTGAGCTATGGAAGATACTCTATGGAAAACTTCAGATGTAATTCAATCAAAAGTATTACTAAACAAAATGTGATATGGAAACCAAATCCAATGATGTCAAATTGTATCTAATGTTGAAAAACGAATTAAATTATTGCGAGAAATTACCAAAAATTACATCCAATTTAACCTTGGATTCAGTACCTTTTCTATTGAATTTTATTCAAACGAAATTCTGATCCAAATAAATGTAATTTAATCAAAACATCTACATCATGAATACTATACCAAAGTATTGCTTAAAATTAAGACTGAATGAATCTGCAGAAGTGTGTAATGATAGTGATGTGTTGCTTAACTTTGTCATACATAACTCCTTGAACTTGTAGATATGCAACTGCTACGAAAGGGTTGCTTGAATCGTTGTCGGTTTTTTTCATAGGAGAAGACACTTTCGTTGATGTGATGCGATTATTTTCAATGAAGTAATTTTTTATGATGGAGGTATTGTAGAGGTAAATTAACATAATCATTCAGTTTTTCTTTTAATATCTACTAATGTAAATTGAAAGCGGTGATTCACGATGGTTTAATTAGGTATACAACACATCGCAAGGTATACTTCATGAGTAGCGTATGTTTTGACGTTAACAAGTACACATATATTGAAGTTTTTTATTAAAAAACAATCGATACTTCATTTGTGAGAAATGCGATATTTTTAAGATAAATAATTTGTATTGCGTATTCTTCGTTATCTCGCTTGAGGTAAGTAATAAAAAAATTGAACATATAGAAAATTATTTTTGCGACTACTGACGAATGCAACCATAATAGAAAATGAATACGTATTTTATTTTTATTTTTATTTTCTTATTCATATTGATATTTTTATTGAAAGGAAAAAATTGATTTGTGAAAGGAATTCTTTTTTAAATTTTTTAGATACTGATTGCACAATATTTGCGAGCTCAATTAAATCAAGAAAACAGCTTACTGCTTTGATAATTAGATGCGTTGTATAAATTACCAGTTTTTAGGTCTTGCCATTTTCGCGGTACTATTTCCCGTGTCATAGTGTCATTACTAAGACATTTAATCCGATGTAAATTTTCGATGAGACTGCTTGTCGCCAGCGTAATCTTTCGATACTTGCTTGGCATTGAGCAGTGGAAACGTATTGGTATTAGAACTTGTTCATGGTATAGAATTAGCTTTTAATGGGAGATTTAATTACCTAACAAGATGTTGATGTGAATTATTCTCTGGTATAACGGACGGTAGTTTTGGAATGAGAATTTTTATTTGAAACATTTTTTAGAAGGCTTTATTCATATCTTTATCTACTTTCATATTTTTCATTTTCATAATAATTTGGTACGAAATTTCAATATATATGATTGAATGATTATTACTTCTACGTTTAGATTTAATGTTGCTGTTACTTCGCCTGTAAGAGTTCGTTGAAATAGAATACTTCAACTTTATTTTCATTATTAATAAGTCATCATTATGGACTACAGTATTTATAGCCTACTGCATCCACTGTATATGTACATGTGTAGGTATATATTGGGAATTCCAACCTGCTTAAGTGTACTAAAAACTATAAGTACCATCCGCCATTTTGCTAGTTCTTGCCTTTGGCAAATTCTAGAATCAAATATTAAGTTTAATATCAATAGTGTTGATTATTCCGGTATTCCACCAGTTCATTCGTATAATATACTTACTTAAAAAACCAGTTTTGACCTTTACGAAACCTTTCGTAACGCGCAAACATGTTTATTTGTTGACGACTTGATATTTTTATTATTGATAAATTATAATTCAATAATCTATTTACTGAAAATCGTCACATATGTGTCATTTTTTCAAGTTAATTCTTAAGAAAGAGAGAGAGAAAGGATGTACACTTTCAAAAAAAAAAAAAACTCATCTATCTAAGCATTTAAGATTTGAGTTCTTTTTTCGTAGAAATTGAAGTTTTCTTGTCACGAAGTCGATTATTAACAAAATGTCGATGAATAATTTTTCGTGACAAAAAATACGAGATTGATGAGTCTTAAAAATTTATACATGATTTTTGAATTTGAGTTCCCCTATCAGAACATTAAATTATTCTAAAATGTATCTGGGAATTTTGAATATTTGATAGCTGTTATAGGTTTACTTACGAGGTGAATAATTGCATACTCATTCAACGAAACTAAGTGGGATAATTTTAACCTATCGAATGAATACTTATTTAATGATTTGAATATAAAAATAAATTAAAATAATGAAAAAATATATTTCATCGATCTGGTGTGAGAAATAATTAATACCCCATGAAATCGGAATATCAAATAAAACATGTTACTATTTATTTTCCTGAAACCCGTTACTAAATCTGTCAATCGAAAACTGTTCTAGAATAAGTACAAAACAACCGACAGTATTTTTTCAATCATTTAGCACTCACTATGTGTTTTCTTGAATGAAAAAATGAGCGGTATTCGACAAACATATTTTTTACTACCATTATAGGCTATCAATTAATTTACCATACTTTGACATTTTGCCGCCCAGAAACGTACAGTGTGGAAATTATTCGGTAAATTAACAGTTCGCTATTAAATACTCGCTTTAAATTGGTACTTAATCTATCGTATGTTTCGAAAGGTATATCCAATATTCACAAAATTATTTTTTTATTCGTGAGTTACGAGAAAATTAATTACGGATAATAATGGGCGTATCATCCAAGTGCAGCAGTAATTATACTGGTAAAAAGCTGCTGCCTATTTATTGCGTAACTGTTAAATATTATACAGATATTTTATCGAATTTATTAATACTCTTTACCTGTTTCATATTTAATAATGCACGATAGTACATCGAAAAGATACAGGTATTTCAGGAATAAAATTCCGAAGCAACTTGTATGACAGAAAATAAGGTGGTTTTCGGTATATTTGTAATATGTACGAGCGGCAGTTAAAAGAAGTTTATATATTATTTGTTTACGTCCATAAAAGCTCATTTATATTGGAGTAAAATGAATTGAAATATAATATGATTCATTAGAAGCATAGAAAAACAAAGTAAATAGAAAAAAATAATTTCTTTTTAAATGTCACATTTTCTTCTTATTTTTAAACGGTACATAATAAAGTCGGTAACTAAAAACAAAAGGACGCCGTGATAGACTTTACAAAGAAAAGGTTCTCGGGGAGTGAACCAGCGGAATGGTGCAGGGTCGAAGATGGCACAGTAGGTTTTCTGATGGCAGTTGGGAATGTCTTATTAGCGCGGCATGGGAACGTAAAAGCACACCTGTGCCTCGGTTTACCTGCACTTATGAAGGCCTCGCGTACCCTTGGGCATTTCACATAACTTCTTCAAGAATCTGCCCATCTATGCTGGCCTGTGATGAGTGATTACCTTTTTGATGCTGGTTTTTCTTAGCGTAGTTCTTTCGAGTAATTGCGAGCAACCGCGTTGCAGTGGATTTATATTCATACGCAAAAATGTTGACATTTATACACGATTTTATGTTTGCTATTTTGTTGAATTTTTGTCAAGAAAATTCATAATTTTTTTCAATTCTGGAGCGTGTTTAATTAATTTACTTTAATTTGAATAAATTTTTATAAGTGTTTTAATTTATTTACAAGTTTTGAAATTTAGGCGTACCTAATAAATTCGGATCTACATTTTAAGTATGCCACATACTATACCTATAATATATGCTTTTCATGTTTACAATCCGTAAATGTTTGATAGGTATTTCTTAGGAAGTAACATAATATTTCTCGTGTTTTTATACCTACTACTTTACTATTATTCTTAATAACCGCTTGTCATACTTAGTCTAATACTTTACTCTTATTATTCTATGGTACGTAATGTATGTAATATAATATGAAAATTTTAGTGATATTAGACTAATTATGTATCTTATTGTAATTAGCTAAAACATTAAAGAGAAGGGATCTATTGGTATAGACACCTCTTTCATTAACTGTAAAAGTAATGGTAATCTCGTTTGATTAGCATTTATAACATCCTTTCTTAAATTTAAAGGTATTTACTGGAGAATTTCACTTACTAAATGTAAATTTGAAAAATAAAAAATGTAGGTACATACATTATCACTTTACATACCACTTCATATGACAGATTCGACTTAATTTGTCGAAGTGCCTTATGTTAATAAATGATTGCATAATGGATAATTTCAATCACTAGATTATCTCTTACCTGCGTTTTTCGATTTCTTCAAAGTAACTAAAACGCTTAAAATGGTAAATTTTTCTCATAAAATCTGCTTTAATTATTCGTACCTATGTATTTTGAAAAGTAGTTTCCATAATTAAGTACCTGTACGTTCATCAAAAACCATTGCCAATTCGCTAGTATGAAAATTTTATCATAATAAAAAATTTTTTATGAAAAAGCTTAACACCATGTGATATTTCCAAAAACTGGTGTTGGTGTTTAATTTTCATCGGAATTACTTTCATCGTCAAATGGTTAAAATGTCGGGTTAACCAGGTGTATTGAATGTCACGTGTTAAAACATCTTACAACTATGAACGAGAGGAGATACCAACAACTGTTGACAAAATACACGTTGACAAGTTGTAATGTTTATTGTGTGTCGCTTTACTCTTGGCTTCCTACATTTTACTTAACGTTTATACTAATGAATTATTCATGATACATTTACCTGTTCACCTCATTTATTATTCAGAATTGATGTAAGCGTTTTAATATACGCTGTTTTTTTATGGTTCTAGATCTACAGAGGTACTTGCAGTTTCTATGGGATATATTTTATTAAGTGGTATCTCTAATCATCCTTACAATTATTAGTATTTTCGAACAAAATTTTATATTTTGAAACACTGCGTGGATACTAAAGAAAGTAAACTTCAACTGGAGTTTTGAGTGATTGACCAATTGTGGTTGACCAAGTTATGATATAGAATCACGTCAAAAAATGACAAGAAATACATAAAATGATTTTCTTTAGTTAAAGCGATGAAGTCCTGATATTAAAGCGAGAATTTGTGGGTATTTCTTGATTAAAATCAGTTGAAAAGAAGAAATTATTTTTACCTATACGAAGGACAGATAATGTACTTAGGGCCGTATTCATAGACAAAATCACTACCTTACTTGAGCAAGTAATGATTTTTGAAACAATTTTCTGGGGCAATATAAAGCTACAAAAAATAAATTTTTGCATTAGATCGAAAGATTAGACTCTGAAGTATTGATTTTGAACCTAAAAATTCTGAAATTAGCATTTAGTTACAGAAAAAATGAAAGAGAAGATTCAATACTTGGCCAAGTAAAGGATAAATAACGTTTGCGAATATGGCCCTTAATTTTGCCAATAAATATATACAGAGGTATGCAAGTACCAAAAGTGTTACTTGATTCAAGTAAGTCTTAGGTAGGTATAGGTAATTGACTTACATGATGAGGGGCCTCTAATGTATGATAATAGGAATTAAGCTATTGGGAGACAGAGTAGACAGATATTTAAGAAAAAAATAATAATTCTTCCATCTTTGGGGAATGGAAAGGGGCCGTAGATGGATAACATATTATAAAATATCAACTAAGAAGTAATGGCCCGCACATATCAGTGGCGTATTTAAGGGGGTCCAGGGGGTCTGGACCCCCTTGGCGATTTCAAAAATACTATTTTTGCCATATAGAAATAAGGAACAACGAAAATGTAATATGCAAATAATCAATAGTAATAAAATGGCAAAATTTTGAGCCTACCTAACCAATTTTTATATTTGAAAATTTTACTGGACCCTGCCCCCTTGACCACCAGTCTGGATACGCCACTGGCACATATGCATATGTGAAAACTTCTTCTGAGGTTAAAGTATTCGAAAATGAGAGGAAATTGAAGTTAGTGACCTTATACGCAGCTTGGTCTGTCTACCTCTCTACCTTCATTACCTACTCAACACATACCTATAATTTTTGTACTATACCTATGTGGTTCAAAGTACGTTACGAATGGTGAATTCTTTATGCATGCATACCGGGTGACTACTTGATTCGAGCACCCAAGCGAAAAAATTAGCTGAAAGGTGAAAAAATTCAAAACATATATGCATTTTTGACAACGAAAGCGTAAATTAAAATTTTGCATTTCATTGATAAATGCTTTTAAGCATTAAATAAATATTATTCATGCCATTTATTCTTGTTAACATCGTTCAAATATATAATTTATTTCTATTAGGGAAAGATTTTTGTGCTTCTGGTGCTCGAATCTAGTAGTCATCCGGTATATCTATTAAGGTCATATTCACAATTCATAAACATTTGATGAAATGAAGTGTACTGTCTGTCAAAAATAACTTGACACTTTTTAGCAGGACAAGGATAGGCAACAATTCGTGCATGGTTACTCAAAATGTGGATTGTATTACAAAGTAGGTTAATGTTTTATTACCTATCAGTTCATCGAATTTAACTGGAAACGTATTCACCGTGCTTGTTTGTGCTTTACTATTTCGACTATTTGGCCAGCATTTTCAATTTGAAAACATTTTGGGAAGTAATGAAATCGTGAAAATTGTCGCGTTTTTTGCCTATCCTTGTCCTGCTAAAAAGTGTCAAGTTATTTTTGACAGACAGTAACCAATAACTCATCATAAAAAAAGACAGTAGGTTCCTTAGAAAAAAGTACCCTAAACTGAGATCGAAAATGAGGAAAATAAATTTGCTGCTTAGCGCTACTAGTGAGGGAAAAAGGAGATATATTAATAATATGATTCTCAGAAAATTTTTCAACAAATGGGCTTCTAATCTTTTATCAAAACGGCTGCTCATTGGTTAAAACCAAACTAAGTCGGTTTACTTGAATCAGGACAAAATCAGGACTGAAAAAAAAAATGAATATTAATATAACTTTGATTATTTTTTGTAACTGATGGAACGTTGAAAAGTTTTTATTTTTTTAATTAATATGCCCAATAAAATTAAGTTTTCTCACAATGCGTTTATAGATTAGGCAGATATGCACATTCTTTCGTAAGTTCGCATTTCTGACTTCAAAAGTGAGTGAAGCTCGAAATTAAAATTCAATATCAAACTTGTGTTCGTGAATTCCAAATAATGTGCCATCAATGAAATATGTGACTTTAGACACAGTCTTTCTATTAACAGTGCATCAATGAAACTCAATGATTACACCTCGATTAGTCCTTTCAGCCGATTCCTGTAGCATTGTCATCAATCATCATCACCTGAAGACCTGCAGAAGACAATTGTAGCTTGCTATTCCGTAAGTGTATTCGCATTCTAATATTTATTAGGGTCCAAATTTCGTAACTAAAGTGACATAAGTTACGGAGGTTATTATACTTTCATTAAGCGAACGAATAATAAATAATAAGAACGAGATAGAGTTAGTTGTTATATTATTGTTTGTTGGAAGCCGCGATAGATTCGATGCTGGTTATCGTTTACCGGTGTGTAGACCATTTTTACAATTGTGTGGCCGAAGCTCACCGCGGTATTCCAAGAGCGGTTCGACCACCCAGTTTACATTAAAACAAACACACCTGATTGAAATCGACCACACACGCTCTTCAGAAACGCCTACCGATTCTTTTTTCTCTTTATATCGTTCAAAGTTGGAGAAACTTTTTCGTCCATCGATGATATTTTCAAAGGAAACCTAAATTTCATAAATACTTCGGGTGTAGTAAAGATCTCGATGATATTTCCACATTCAAATGGTCGAGTAGACTTTCCTTAGTTTATTTTGTCCAAGAGTTTGAGGGTTTTCACTCATTCAAAGGAAACTGAATAGTGGTAGTTTTTTGTCACGAAACAGAAATCATTTTCGGCCAGTTTTATTTGATTTTTGTAAATAATCCCAATATTGTATGGAAGATGGTTGCATTGACTTGAGCGTTTAATTGCATTGGAAATGAATAGAAAATTCAACATCTTCAAGCTTTTTTCTGCTCTTAGGTTTCAACTTTAAAATGGGTACAGCTTTTTACGAAGAAGAGGAATTTTTTTATAATTTAGAAACCACTACTTTGGGCTTATTTAAAATATGAACATGAGCATAAGTTACCAAATAGACATAATGGAATGTGCTCGAACAGGAGAAAGACCACCTGTTTGAATAAGCAGCTTAGGTCACGAGTCAGATAATAGTTTTTATTTTTATTATTTTTTTGTTTTTATCTATTAAGAAGTCTGCGTTTCAATTCGTAAACATTCTGTTTAAAACGGCGCGTTTCAACTTTTTTTTATGCAAACTATCGGCTCATTGATTGTACGTCATATTTGCGATAAAAAATTACTTCTTAATCACCGTGGAATTATCTTCACAACTTGTGATTAGTCGCTCACCGCTAAGTAAGTAATTGTTACCAAGAGACGATTATGAGTGAGAGGTAAGTAATCATCAGTTGTTAATTTGTCGATTTATACTCGATAATTTGTAATTTTTATTTTTAATTCGAATACATTTTGTTTTTATTGATGAAAACAATATTTTTTCAGTGAAATTCATCCTAATGAAATAATCACTCAATGTTTACCCATAAATTTTTTGTTTCATTGGTGTGATGCGACCTTACAAAGGCTACACTCACTGTAGTCTTTTTCTGTAGTCTCTATCCATCTATTGGTCTTATCTAAAGGTCTTCCAATCGGTACAGTCACTGGGTATGTTGAATAAATAAATAAAGCTATCATTATACTACATTGCAAAATCATACACGATATGCGATATGATTGACGAATTCGTTTCCATGACTTATTGGCGAATCCAAAAAGATATATAATCATAAAAATATAAATAAAACATGACGTGAAATATTAATGAAAGATTATAAAACAGTATCTAGTTAAATCGCTCAGTAATCTATAATTATACCATCCAAACACATTTACGGCGGTAACACCAGAAGCGAAAAGAAACCGAATAAAAAATAGTATTTAGCTACGTCCTGTATTATAATTAAAACAATAATTTTAGGAAGTATGTAATTAAGTGTTTAAGCGGCTAGGTGGAGGTACAAATCGCCCATAATTTAACGTGTTCTGTAGCTAGCTCGTTAACCATATTGTGTGATAATTCGAGTGAAGAGTAACATAACGCCAAACGGAGTGTTAAAAAAGCTCTATTACCGAATGATACTTTAGCTGGAGCGTTGTAATCGGAGCATCCGTTTATCGAACATATTTAGTACTGATTTAATGACGAATGGATGTCTCATATAAATCACACAACATAAAGTAGACATTTTTACCAAGGCTAATGAGAGGGATGGTAAAAGAGGCGAGTTGCTTTGAGGCTTAATATTATTTAGCTGAGTTTTTAATAAAAACAATAACAACTATCACAGCCTAAATGATTTGAAAAGGCGTCAGGGGAGGGTGGGGTCTTAAAATCTTTGTGTTTCAGGCAGTTTGTAATCATGTGGCAAATGCCCAACTTTTTGGTATCTATATCTGTAATATATAAAAATCTCATGTTTGTAATAAAACTCCTCCGAGACGGCTTGACCGATTCTTATGAAATTTTGTGTATATATTCAGTACGTCTTAGAATAGAACGTAAACCATTTTTCATATCGCTAAATTTCAAAATGGCGGATCACTCAAACTTGGAGGGGGTTGGAGAAGAAGTAAATTGTTCAAATTTGTTATTTTTGATCATATATGAAAGAGTGAGTCACGGACACCAACATATCCAAATTTGAGCTTTTTAAGCGTATTTTGAAGGGAGTTAGAGCAGAAAGCAACTTCTTGAGGAACTTATGAGTCATGAAATTTCTTGAATCTTTTGTATATTCTCACCAAATCAACTTGGAAAGATCAAACTTTGTGTGTGGGGTTACTTGGTGACCAGAATATGACTACTTAAATTTAGATCAAAATGGATGGCTTTTTGAGGAAGTTGTGATTTATGAAATGTTTCTCCTACGCGTAGCGCCGGCGGGTATTCATGTAATTCTCTCAAAATTTGGTGAGAAACTTTTCTGGAAAATGCAAAAAAGGTGCTTTTTTGTTTTTTCGAAAAAATTCAAAATGGCGAATCACTCAAATTTTGAGCTAGGCTGGAGAAGGAGGAAATTTCTCAAAATATTCATAAGTGATCTCATATGAAAGAATGAGTTACAGACACCAACATATCCAAATTTGAGCTTCCTAAGTGTATTTTGAGGAGAGTTGGAGCAAAAAACGGCTTTTTGAGGAAGTTTTGAGTCGTAAAATTTCTTGAATCTTCTATATGTCCTCACCAAATCGACATAGGAGAGTCATACTTTGTGTGTGGAGTTAGTTGGTAACCAGAATATGACCTCTTGAATTTGGATCAAAATGGATTCAAAATGGTAGATTATCACTTATCAGAATTTGAGTAGAACTTGAGGAGCCTTAAATTGGTAAAAATGTAATTAATATCAACTCATATGATTATTGGTAATAAGAAGTATACTATAACCCCAATTCGCTTCCATACATGATGTTGGAGGGGAGAAGGAGGAGTTATCTACCTCAAAATGTGATGTGGTTACAAGAGATGTTGAAAATGTTTTGTTGTGGTGTCATATTACAAAATGAGTCCAAGTGATTAAACTTCCTTGATTTCAGCTTCTCAAGTGCATTTGTTGAGGAGTTAAAAATAATTTATATGGCAAAACAACGTTTGCTGGGTCAGGTAATATGTATATATAAATATATATTCTTTCATCACGCGTAGCGCCGGCGGGTATTCATTAAATTCGTTCAAAATTTGGTGAGAAACTTTCTTTGAAAATTTGAAAAATGCGTTTTGGTGATTTTTCGATAGACCTCAAAATAGCGGATCACTCAAATGTTGAGGAAGGCAGGAGAAGGAGGAGATGAGTCTAAATTTTCGTTTTGCGTCTCATATGAAAGAGCGAGTCACGGACACCAACATATCCAAAGTTTAGTTTTCCAAGTGTATTTGAAAGGGAGTTAGAGCAAAAAAAGGCTTTTGGTGGGGAAATTGCTTCAGGAAATTTCATGAATTTTCTGTATCTCTTTTCCAAATGGATCTAAAAAGTCAAACTTTGTATGCAGGGTTAGTTGATGACCAGAATATGACCTCTAAAATTTCGATGAAATTGGATCCAAAATGCTGGATGATCAACCCGCACTACACTCAATCTCCCATCCTCCTTACCCGACATCCTTCGTGACGATCCACACATTGTAAATACTGTTTTCACCTTTCTCTCTCGCATTAACCTTCTAAAGTCAATCTATTTTTTTTTCCGTGCCTCTAGCCCCGTAGCTGTACACGGCACGTTAAAGAAAAAAAGTAAAAAAAAAAGTAAGTAAGTAAGTCAAATTTTGATGATGAACTTGAGGAGCTTCAGTATGCTATAATGTGAAAAATATGTTTTCATGTGATTATTACATGGCATGAAATACTACATTAATTTTCAATGTATCTTCTTAAAGTGGTTTTGAATGGGATTGGACTGGTTTTCAGACTTGGTACTATGTGTGGCCTGTACACTACATACGTATGAAGGGATTAGCATCCTTAATTGCAAACCTGAACAAGCCTCAATTAAAAAATCAGCTCCAGTAATGCAGCATGGCTGCTTAATATTTTTTTTTTTTATTATGCGAATTTTCCATTTTTTTGTGTAATTTTTGCAGTGAATGAAATGCTAACTTTTCAACCCCGATGTTAATTTTTGAGGTAAAATTTAAATAATATATCAGAGATTATGAATTTGAAATTCAAAAAAAATTATGAGTTTAAAATTAAAAAAAAAAAATGAAAGTTGAACAGCCTTGGTGTATTTATATATATATTTAGTGATCTATGGTCAAAGTGGCATCAGTTTGCACATTCCTCAGAAGTGCATCTAATGTCACATTAACGACACCACAATGGCGAACGGAATGTATAATATCATAGGTTTTCTTAGAAACAAATTTTTAAAATGATGCCACTTTACCTGTAAACATAAAAAAAACGAGGTTATTACGACCGTAGACCGAAAAAATTTTTTTTGTATGAAAAATAGAATATTAGTGTTAAAGTAGCATCACCCAAATAACCACACCAGTGACATCATGACACAAAGCTGAATCGATGAGCAATGTGATGGTAAAGTGGCATCAAAAAAAAGATGCCACTTTGTAAAAAAGATGCCACTTTACCTGTAGACGACGAAAAATGATGCCACTTTATCCATAGATAAATCTATATATATATATAAAAACAGTTCAACCCCCTCCCCCCTTATTTACGTCACTGTTTTATTATGTTTAGTGTTCTACGGACATGTGCCAGGATGCATTCTGAATGCAGGGTAGATGTTTTATATAACCTGAAGAATTAAAAAAAAAAAAGACATCATAAACTGAAAGTTGGAATCCGATTCTTGTAAAGGTCAACATGATTGAAAGTGCCCCAAGTACACAGTCAAACTCAGGGTGTGTGTTAAAAGTTAATCGTTTCTTGTTTGAGGTAGATTTTATTTTTTTTAAATTTTACCTGGTTTAAATTTTTCAAAATTGACATGGTATTTAATTTCTTTTGCACATTCGTTCAAATGAATGATTCAGGTAGGTATGGACTACTTTTTAAGGGCTATTTTGGCTCTCATTTGGCTTATGAGTTTTGAGGGAAAGCGAAATTTTCGATTCTCATTTCTTCATCATCAGGCTACGTACGAGTGGTAAAATCATAAAGTTTTCTTTTCAAATTAAGTACGGTAGATGCAACGACTATATGGAAAAAGGAAACATTACGTTTATGATATCATTCATGTCGTTTCGCTATCTAAGCGAAATTTGCAGGTTTATGCATAACAAGCGCGTTGATTTCGCAACATGAATGGAAGAGTGGCTATGAATGGCGGCGAAGTACCAAATGCCGATATGAATTGAAGTTTTTCGTGAATGAACGTTAAGTATCTATATTTATTATTTTCAAGGTTACATGAGGTATCCTTCGTTAGAAATATATTATGAGTTATGACGGAGAGGTTTTTTTTCTTCTCTCAAAATCGGCGGGCACCAACGACGGGACAATCTTTCGAAGTGACGTATGAGTTGAGCGGCGTTGTCAGCGCGTAAAAAGCGCCTCAAACGCGGTTTAATCTTTTATAATAATTAGTTGGCGAATCCGCTGCATGGCAGACGTCTGGCGAAATATTTCGATGCGTGATATCGGTCACCACCCATTTACCGCGTGTATAAAATAAAGCCGATCGATATTAGCGGTTTGAAGAAAAGCGAAGATAAAAAGAGCGAGACGGAGAATGAAACGGAGATCACATCCGCCGCGCGGTTCACGCACAGTCGTATAGATCTTTAATAGTCGATAATTAGCTTACCTGGCGGTTTTTTCTGCTCCGAACGACGCGTACCTTTTTGCTGAATATAAGCGTAGCTGATAAAGGGACAAAGTGATCCCGATTAAATTTCCTATCCAGATAATGGTTTCGTGCAAAAGCACTAAATCTTACCACCATGTCATTTCGGCCAGTTTCGTACAATTCGACGGCTAATTGTAGGGTGGGTGGTTTCCATTTCGTCCAAGTGCGCGGTGTAGGCGCGTTTCGGGTAATTAGGAGCTGCGCTACGGTGTCTCGTACGCATACCTGTACTTCCATTTAATTACACGTTTAACCGTAGCGTTATACGTGTTGCTGTACGATGAATAGAATGTTAATCATGACAATTACAATACACGTTCGATGTACCATTTAGATTCGAACGTAAACGCGTTTATCGACTTATTTTGTGATTTTTTTACCTTTTCTAGGCCTTCGTATAAAAACTCTAACCTCGGGCCGTTCGGCTCGTTTCTCTGTGTGGTGGGTTTTTTTTCCTTCTGCTTTTCGCTTCGTGTATTTAAATACGGCGTTCGATGGTTTATGGCGGTTTTTTCGCATCTATTCTACTTCCATTTGAAAATTACCTTGGTCTGAAGGACCGCGAGAAAAAATTCACAACCGGAAAGAAAGGGTGAGTAAAAGTCGCCCGGTAATTGTTCGCTGACATGATATACGCGTACGTGCGCTTCGATTGGCGGTTTTATTGTCTCGGGTCAACATATGTATCGAGATACGTAATCGAGTAAACGGGTCAACGGTGATGGCTGGTGTTCTGGTGGTGAATTTAGCGTTATGTTTGTATTTACGCATTCCATATTATTACGTTTATTAGCAGTTTTTAGGGTCAGATAGCGTATAATGGGGTTTTCGTGAGGAGAAGAAAGATTTATGAAAATAGGTTATTGTTTGGAGTCCAGAACCTGACGTGGGTTCCATATTAGCCCAATCAACTTAGCGTATTTGACCGAGGAAAAATCAGTAGTAAGCTGAATTTCACGAAATGCCACCTTCCCAAGTCCACCCGAAAAATTCGACTACAGCTGGCACCGACAACATGATTTTTTATACTTGTAGTGCTTCGGTTCCCAACTGCTTCTCGCAGATCAACTGGTGTTCGAAGTACTACATAAGGTTATGGTCATTCGGTAGTCAACACACACACAGCGCATACGTTTTTGTTTTTATTAATAAGCACTTAGTTTAGAGTATCGGACGCCGCGGATGCCCGCTGGACTCCATACTCCACGACAATTATCAATAAACGTAATTGTCTCACATTACCGCGTTATCTTTTCTCATCAAACATAAACACCGCATACTTAAGGAGAAGTTCTCTAAAGCTTTCGAAAATAAAATTGTCTCCACGAAATGCAAACAGGTCAAATTAGCACAAAAAAAGACCAAACCCAGAAAAATTTTATAGTAAACTAAATTTCACCTAATATGTATGTAAAGGTGTAGATAACAAAGGTACTTATAGTTCCGCGCCATAAGTGCTGGATCACGTTCACGGGACCCCATGACCGAGGCAACGAACTGATTGCGAACCACCTCTACTTTGCTTTATGGCTTGGAGTACGGCGGGATGACGCAGACAGAAGTAGGACCCAGAGGGTGTACGACCTTCGACTCTGTAAGAAGCTAAAACACACCTGTCGGAGATCCTCCTAAAGGAGGAAAGATGTGATGCGAGGTTAGGGTCGGAGACCACATATGCGCACGACACAAATTTCGCTAAGGATAGCAACAAGCGCTGAATCCCATTAGAGGGGAGTAGGGTGGCCAGAAGAATAGGAAGATGTGACAGCTGAACTTCTAATGTAGCGAAATCCTGAGGGAAACACTGAGATGTACGCTAGTCGACAAGCTGTCCCTGTCTGTCTGGAAGCAATGCCTCAAGCGGTTCCCAGGCAGGTAGTGTTGCGTGCGGTAGAGAAATTCTGCAAAAAAAAAGGTGGTGAGCTAACTCCTGGAAGTGGTGAAACCTCTCTAAAAAGTGGTTTTTCACCTCTAACTCGGCGGAAAGGGATCAGAGTAAAAATTTACCTCACTGAAGAAATATTCTACAATAAATTTCCTTTAGAGTAGACATTTTATTTACTCTTGAAATCATAATTAGAGTCACTATTGGGACCCGAACGCAAAGTAGCTGAAATCTGGTATTAGTAAAAAGGGTAACTGCTTAAATGAGGCTGTATGGGGCATGTACAATGTAAACAACGAAAATTTTTACCATACATTGTGTTCGTTTTCTTTGTGTATTTAATTTGTATTTAGAAAAATTTGCTGGCTACGTGTTTGAAGTGATTTATAAACCTTGGTCTGATTGGTGGAAACTGCTGATTAAACCATACATGTCCCTTAGAGCCTCACTTGAACACTAGCGCTCAAGCGGTTGTTCGGGTCCCAATACGATACCAACAGAATAACCCTTTCTTTGATTTCTTCGTTTTTTATTAATTTTTTGCATCGTATGTTGATAAAACACTTGAAAATAAAATGTTTACAGTGTATTACAGTATCTCACTTTACATTCGTATCATAAGTACCCATGTGCTCAACTTGTGGATGGAAAAGTTTTCCAAAGTTGGAGACTTATTTTTTAAAATAATTCCACGTGTAACCGGTTTTTTATACCTGGCCTTCAATTCATTTAAATCGGCTAAAATTTTTGGAAATGAAGTACCCTGGCATGCTCTTTCGAATGATATTTGCTTGCTTGTAATCGGAGTGTCACATCACACCTCGGTACATTCAGAAATACGAAAAATTGACATAATTTATGCTATAATTTCAATTGTAATTGCAAGGTTTATTGTTTGGTCTCATCAAAGCATGGACTGGAGAAAAGCCAACTTGTTTCTCTTGGTCCCTGAAATAATCAAGCGATTTTAGAGGGAAAATAAAATATCCACTCGGAAGGAAATTGAGTTTAGAATACTTCTTCATTGAGTTAAATTTCTGCTCTGACCCCTCCCGCCGAGCTACAGGCGAAAATCCACTTTTTGTATAGATTCCATCATCGTGGCTTGGATTACTACCTAGTGGCTGAATTTGTATTATGTTGTTACTTAAATCTTCCCACACATATTATGTGAAGTTCAGCTTGCTACTAAATTTTCCTGGGTTTGGTATTTTTTAGTGCTAATTTGACCTGTGTACATTTCGAGGAGGGGAATATTTTATTTTCGAATGATTTAGAAAAACCCTCATTAAGTATGGAAAATCATCTTGTCGGTCCCACCTGCGGTCGAATTTTTGTAGTATTTCATGCTACGCAATGATCATGTGAAACCATATTTTTCAAATTATAGCAAATTTAGGCCCCTCAAATTATCCTGAAATTTTTACAGTCCGCCATTTTGTAGCTGTTTTGACCCAAAGAGGTCATATTCTGGTCATCGAGCTTGCTTGATTTATTTGGTGAGGGATATAGAGGATTCATGAAATTTCTTGCAGCGATTTCCCCAACAAAAGCCCTTTTTTTGCTCGAACTCTCCTTCAAATTCACTTGAGAAGCTGAAATCAGAAAAGGTTAGTTGCTCGGACTTATTTTGTCATATGACACGAAAATAAAAATTTTCGACATCTTTTGTACTCCATCACATTTTCAGTTGGATAACCCCCCCCCTCCTTCTCCCTTCCAACATCATGTGTGGAGGTGAATTAGGGATTTACCATGCTTATTATCCCCAATAATCGTACGAATTCATATTAATTACATTTTTAATAATTTGAGGCTCCTCAAGTTCTACTCAAATTTTGATAATCCACCATTTCGAATCCATTTTGATCCAAATTCAAGAGGTCATATTCTGGTCACTAATTATCTTCGTACGCAAAGTTTGATACTTTTAGATCGATTTAGTGAGGAGATCAAAGTGGTTTGACCTATAACAGGTTACACCATTTGAGATCACGTGAAAAATTTCAACTTTATTTTTTCAAGTGCAGTGTTTACTGATGATGTCAATATGAGCAACTGTGAGTTGATAATATCAACAGCCAATAAGGCATCAGTCTCGATGAGTATTGATAAAATTTCGATCTCGCTTCTCACACCGCAAAAGTGATAAGTCTACATGTACATTTAGCTGCTCATATTGACGTCACTCAGAACCACATATTTTCCATTTTCATTGGTGTTGTTCTCAGACCATCTCAGACTCGTGTGGCTGGGAGAACCAATAGAAATTTATTAAAATTTCTTGATGGCGACCCGGAATGGTTTAACCTGTTATAGGTCAAACCACTTTATGAGGAGATTAGGATGATTCAAGAAATTTCATGACTCAAAACTTCCTCAAAAAGCCATTTTCGCTCCGACTCTCCTACAAACGCATTTAAGAAGCTGAAATTTTAATATGTTAGTGTCTATGACTCATTTTTGCACATAAGATAAAAAACGAAAATTTTGAGTGATTTGCCTCGTCCCTCCAATCCTACTCAACATTTAAAGAGATCCGCCATTTTGAGGTCTGTGGAAAAACACCAAAATACCTTTTGCGAATTTTCAAGAGGAGCCTCTCACCAAATTTTGAGCGAATTTCATGAATACCCAACAGCGTTAAGCGTGGGAAAAAAATACACTATATATGTCACTATCCATCTGAGACTCGAAGTGGGTCTCAGTAGTATAGGTCTATATACTAGGTCTTATATTTTTAAAATTTGTATGTATATAAAAATATATTACATACAAATAGATATGCTACTAATACTAATAATTCGAAACCATGCAAATATTCGCCCAACTACTCCTGGGTATGCAACTCGCAAGGAAATGACCTAACATGTTAAAACAATCCTAGACCCGAAACGGGCCGCGATTTAAAGACCTCGCCCTCCCGCGACCTCCTCCCAAATCAGATAGGCTGTAATAGCTATGGTTTTTATTACAAACTCAGCTAAGAGAACATAATTAGTTATAGGTAATTATCCAAATTCTTTAATTTCCACGTATTCAAACATTTGTTTCCAAGTTTAATATCTTATCGAGAATTTTTACAAATAAAATCAAACAATTTTATGAAAAGAAAAAAAAATCCAAATTTATACACATTCTAATTTATGCGAAGAAATTCAATTCACATACGATCATGAAAGAAAAAAATTTAATAGTAGCGAACGCGTAGTCCACATCACCGGTGTTAAATTTTCACATCAGACCGCTACACGAAAATGGTGTAATCCACGTATGCAACTGTGGAAACGAAAGTGCTACGATAAATGAAATTCACGGTAATAAATTGCCAGCAGTCGTGTAATGTACCTATACCAGCTACTCAACTAAACCAGGTGGTGTTTGAAGTGATCTTTTTTTGAAGAACATTAGCGACGATGTGAGAATACACGCGTGTAAAAATAAGAAACGAGTTTTTAAGAAATTTAAACAAGTCTTTATTGAAAATGATTATGTAACACGAGTATACAGCATTAATTACATATAATTTTTTTTATACACATTCGCTTATACAAAAAAGAACAATTTTATATACAAATTTTCAAAGACAACATTTGCATTGAAGAAAACATTCAGTTTTTTTTTTTCAAGTACGGATAAAAGGACGAATAATTTACATTATATTTCCATATTACTATTGTAATTGCCGGATTTATTTGCCGACGGTAATAAATTATTAAATTACTCGAAAAAACCCTCGCCTGAAAATAAATATCTCTTTAAATTAAATAAAAAGAAAAATAAATAAAACAATAACAACAACAGTATCGACGATTTTAACAATCGTATAGGATTAAAAAAGGCGAGTTTTTTTTCATCGAGGTGTACTAAAGATAACATGTGATGTGATCAAACGTACAGAAAACGATGAACCTCAAAATGATAAAATTCCAAAGTACATCGAGAAAGGTGACAATAAAGGGGGCAAAAACATCATCCGGATGAAAGTACTATACGTTACGCTAATATTAACTAATACATAGTAATATTGAAATACAAATACATGCCAAGATTTTGGTAGAAAACGAAACAACATTCAAGGAAGGGGTAGGGGAGAAATCATACATGTAGGAAAAGAAAAACTAAATAAAACAGCGAAAATATGAAAATCTACACTATATACAATACGCTTAATATAAAAGAGGTTTTTTCAATTTAAAAATAAGGACTAGAGGCATTAAAAATTAAATGGTTTAAATAATAAATTTGAATTGAGAATTCGTTCGTATGCAACAATAACGCGTGGGTGTACGAAGTGAAGACTGATTGGGTTAATGGGTTTTTAATTTTTGGCGGTCGTACGAAGGCATACGGTTGAAAAAATTTCCCAACTCTCGAGAAATATTTTTTCGAAGTCGATTCTTCGCCAAAATCGAGTTCACGTATTGCACTCTATCGGATGACCGTGAGCGGTGCGTCTAGCTATAAAACAGTTTAGCCAGAAGAATTCGCGATTCCATTGTCAAAGGTGTGGAGGATTTTAGATAGTCATCTCTTTCGTTGTACAATATTTGACCTATTAGCTGTACGGTTAAGTTTGTACAACTTCATCAGGTAGTTGCTTGCGTTACTCGTTTATAACAGAGAGTATTATCATCGTATGCATCATGATGTATGATAAGGAACTAGTTAGAAGCGAATGCGGTCTACGATTCAGCGCTTGTAACTTATTCTTAAAAGCGAGTAGGCTTAAACGAGGCGAATTTAATTTGTAGAATTATTTTCACATCTATATACCTGGTAGCTACATAGGTAAGACGGTGACGGGCGACTGTAAATTTAAATTTATATTTTATACATAAAATTGGTAACATTAGCATCGAATTGCTGATGGCCGAAAATATCTAAATGAGCAACAATACAGGGCTGAGGGTAGTTATGAAATTATGATGAGGGGGACTGGAAATAATTTAGGAGAGTTATATCATCCGATAACTATAGAGCTGTGATCGTGTCTGTTTCGATAGGTCGACGATGCACAAAAGTAAGTAGCTATGTACTTCACTATGGAAATGCAACGATTAAAATTTTTTAAAATGATTAAAAATTAAAAAACAACTTTTCTCAGTATGTATAAAAAATTATTAAACGTAAATACGATATAAAATTTAAAAACGCGTATAAAAAATTGAGATTAAAAAAAAAATAGAAAGAAAGAAAAAAAAAACAAAACACACACAAATTTAAAACTAAATAAGAGTAAAACATTTAAAATACGTTTGCGTATTTTCGAGCTAAAACAACGGGGTTTTTCGTATATTCGACGATCAAACGATTTAAAAAAAGGGGAAAAAATTCGCCGGGAATTAAGGAAAGAGTGCGAGAGAGAGAGAGCATCGACAGATGGAAGGAAGAGAATGTACGGTTGCGGTGGTATTCGGTGGAAAAATAAATCGTTTATTTTACTACTTATATCGACCGAAGGAGTAACAAAGTCGTGTTGGAGTGGATACGTGAAAGTACCTAAAAATTCAGTTCTGGTATGTGATGAGTGCAAAGGGGCGGGGAGATGAGTTTAGTAAAAGTGCTACCAACTGTAATAACTTTTCAAACAAGGTCTTATCGCTTAGGAAACGTCTTACATTTTACAATAAGTATAATATCGAAATTTTTAAAAAAGAAGAAAGAATTGACAAAAAAAAAAGAGAGAAAAAAACCCTATGTACATCGTATATATTTTGTTGACGGAATCACAGCGTTTAAATGACAATCACGATGCAAAAGACTAGCTGAATAAAAGTACTTTTTCAAGATAGCCGCTCTTACCGGCATCCGCAACCTTCGACGACCATGTCTTGGTAGGTTTTCAAGACGGCTTTGCTATTATCGTCCAAGTATAGCATAGAAATCGGCGTCAACGTTGTCGGAACGCAGCACGGCTTTGGTATGGTCAATGGGTGTACGGAATGCACCAGTGTTTGGACGATGGCATGATTGGTGGTATTCATGTGGTCGCCGAATTGCGACGGGCATTCGCCGGCGCAGTAGTACGCCTCGTATCCGGGCGGTGCGACTATCCAGTCGGTCCATCCGACTTTTTCGAAATCCACCCATAATGGATGGCGACTACATTCGTTACGTCGTCGACGACCTTTCGGCTGCGAGCTGCGTTTTTTTCGGACCACTTGGGTCCAGTTGGTTGGCGTTCTAAATTTCGAATCGTCCGAATATACGAATAATAAAGGTTGCACGGTATTCCAATCGTCGTCGTCAGTGTTTCGTTTTAACCTAACGTGCGACGCAACTTTATCGCCCGTCGGTGATTTAACGTCGACCAACAGGCCGTAATTGTGGCTGGAATTGGATAACCATCTTTCAATAATTGGTAACACGTCTAAGCTTATGAGTTGGTCTGACGTTGTATTTACAATTTTAGTATCGACTATTCTCAATATTGGTTTACTTTTACCTTTGATACCAGGTAGTACTATATCGTGAACGGATACACGTTGTTGGATGCAGTCTGATTTGTGATTTTCTTTAGGAACTATACTTAACTTCAGTTCGGCCGAAGTGACCATTTCGGTTTTCGGGAAGTCTTTCAGATCGAAGTTTAACCGAAATTTATGGTCATGAGGGAAGCGTTTGTCTATCGAGCTTTCTGCGAACATAAAAAAAAAAATACCATAATGATTAATACGAGCGTTTAATTTGATCGCAGATAGTAATATTACTTTAATTAAAGTACGGTCGTATATAGAGCAGAGTGAACAATATTTCAGCTACGAATAATTTCGTCTCAAAGTTGCATGAGAATGTAAACAACAAGCTTTGTTTACTATCTCGATTCGTTTATATGTTTGATGAACGAGTTTGCACGTACGTAAAACGTCCTAGATGATAAGAGGAAGCTCATGGTGTAAACAATTTAGAAATTTGATCGACTATTATTTATTCGACGTAGGTTCCCCCTCCCCCCCCACACAAGGACGTGACTTCTTTGGAGGACCAGTTTGGTAAATATGAACTCATGTGATTACTAGATCTAACAAGAGAACATTCCATCCCTTGAAACATTAAGTTTGTTTAGATAAAAATTTATGGATAATATATGGACTGCTTAACGTGAATATCTCGTAAGCCATAAAAAATTTCCTATAAAAAGATGAAAGACGTTTAGGGATTTGTTAGAACTGAGATATCAGCTGAATGAAATAATTCGACTAATTTGTGATTTACTGCGTATTTACATTAAGCAATCGATATCGCTTCTCATTTTCGATGTAACTAAATAATATGAAGGTGTGGAGAGGGCTGAGACCCACATGAAGTTGGTATGTAATTGGAAGGTATTATACATCATTATATACCTGCTAGTACATTAAAGGAATTTCATTCACATAAAAATATTCATACTTGAGTTGGTAATTATTTAAGGGTGAGAGGAGGGAATTGAGACCTCTCTATAGACCTGATATTTAGTCACCAGTTATGTATTCATTTTTTATTCACATATATAATGTCAATAAGCATAATTGAATCAGTTGTAATAAAGCCCCCAAGATACCAAATTTTAAACACCCCTTACTCCTCAACTTTGGCTCGTAAAAAAAAAATTTCGTGCAAAGGAAATTTGGTCTAGAATAAAATTACATCGAGGTATTTTTGACCTAAGATTAAATCGTCAGAAGATAAAACGAAAAACTCGTTTTTTGGTGGTTCCGACACCCCTTTCCCCTTACACAGGAAACAGACTCCTAAAATAACACTGGAAGGAGACCATTTTTTGTTAGGAACAAAATTGAAAAAAAAAAATCAAACATGAGAAAATATCAAATTTGGCAACCTATTTTCATCCAGTATTGAAACTTCGGTTGAAAAGAGGTACATTTTTTTGTTGAAAAAAACCCGTAATTTTGGTAGATATGAACTTCACTATCTAAAAATCATTAAACTTTTTATTCTGACCATATTTTATTCATCTAACCTACTTTGTGGTGGATTTTAAGATGGTATTATCATGAACAGAGGGGATGTATTATTTTCGAAAAAAGGAGTGATTTTGATAGATACGAACCAAGGCAGTTAGATGTTGCTATACTCTTTATTTGAACGATATTTCACTTAAAGTACACGTGCTTTTAGTTGGGTTGAGGATGAGAAGATTTAAGGGCTGAAAATTTGGTGAATTTTTGTTGTCCTCACATTCCACCGTCGTACTGGGCCTTGATTTTTTTTATTCGAACTCGATTGTCAGCGAGTTGAAGTCCAGTTAATTCTGAGTTCGTTGAGCCGAACGGATTTAATTTATTCAGATTTGAAAGCTTGCTAATGTGTTTGCTCGATGTTGTATATAACCAAATTAAAAAATTAGTCTTCAAATTTAAATCAAGTTATCTATCACTAATTTAATGAATGTGTTTATTTGTAAAACTAAATTCTTTTATACGAGTTTAATTCTGTTGTTCATATTCTGATTAGGTGATGCCAGCGATGATGTAGTTTGAAGACCGCTCTTGACTTCACCTACCAAAACTGTCATGTTTCAATTTTAACATAGAGTAAGTTATAGTTAACATAGATGCGAAATGAACACACTCGAAGCCTTAATTCTTTCCATTGGTGATTCTGCGCGAATGATGACGTCATTTTAAGTTTCTCAAAATCAAATAGTTGAATACATCGAAGATGCTACTCTTCAGAGGTGAGTAAAAATGATTATTCGTGAAAGATTCCTATTTCAAATTGAATTTATTTTCCTTGGTATTGGAGAATAATATATGAACCTTTTTGATATATTATATTTCAAAGCAAAATGGAAAATTTTTGGGTAAAGTTAGACAAGTTATACTTGTAAGTAACTCGATGTATTGCATGTTTACTTAAATTGATGTTTTTTTTAAATTAACGACAAACATCTAAATGCTACGCCGATAGGAAATTACGTGTGCCGAGAATATATTGAAATTATACTCAATTATTACGATTTACGTAAGATGTTGAAACGACCTATTTCAAAAATGTATTTTTTTATCAAGACACTACTGCTACAACGACAGTCTTTGTTATTGTCAACAAATCACAGTTTTTAGTACCCAACATCTTCACATTTCACCAATGTAATACAACATTTTTGCATGCAAGCTTTTCTGTTATATTGTTGAAACACTTTATTTATTGTGAAATTTTTGAAATTTTTTGTGTGACTTCACTGGAATTTCCTGAGAACCAATTTGCGTTCTTTGAACATTTTACGACTAAATTACCTTACAATCAATATTTACAGCGAAAATAAGTCGCATAAAATTTTTGCCTATCTGATAAACTGAAGGAGTTACATCGAAATTCTATCTATAAATAAGTTTTTTTTTTTTTATGGCGCATTTAATTTCTATTGGGTTATCACTAAAACTACCAAAGTGTGAACAAAGCACTAAAAAACCTTACTGGAGAATGCAATATTTCTAAAAAAAAAATTGTAAAATTTTTCATTCATCTGAAACTAGTTTATAATAGTTTTTTTCTTAAAAGTTTGTTTTATTTTTTATATTTTTTATTTTATCACTAAAACTACCAAAGTGTGAACAAAGCACTAAAAAACCTTACTGGAGAATGCAATATTTCTAAAAAAAAAATTGTAAAATTTTTCATTCATCTGAAACTAGTTTATAATAGTTTTTTTTCTTAAAATGTTTGTTTTATTTTTTTATTTTTTATTTTTTTAATTTATTTAAGTAAATAATTGAAAATTTTGCAAGGAAACTTTAGAAATGAACATTGGCTTTTTTAACCCAAGGTACATAAATTATACTACGGTATTTTGTAACTCTTAATATTGTATGAATCATACAGAGATCTTGTTTGAAATTGGGTCATGTATACCTATATTGCAAGAATAATTTTTCATTTAACTTGTATATTCAGCGTTATTTGCTCAAAATTCATCATAAAAAATTCTAATTTTTATTTGCCAAATGACCTGTTTTTTTTTTTTTTTGTTTTGTTGAGAATTTTGATATTATTGCAATGTTACATTTGAATGAGAAAAACTGCGTATTTTTTTTGTTAATAATGATTTGCGAATATTTGTTTCAAAATTACGTAAGTGGTATTTTCAAGAATTATTTTGATGTTTTTATATGGAATGAGATTCATATAGTCATTGTGGAATTTTTTAATGATTCTTCACTTATTCTTCTATTTGTATTTGTATTTGTATTTTTTTTCGTGTTTTCATCATTATGCTCCTAGCTTTTATAATGTTATTTCATATTTTCTCAATTCCGCTTCTTTTTTGGGGAGTGAAGGGGGAGGGGAAGGTAGGAATTATAAATACTGGACTTCTTTTTATCGAATGTGCAATATTGTGCATGTGTTAATTAGATTTGGTTCATGAATTGACCTAGAAATCTTTAGTGGAGTTATGGAGATGGAAATGTGGCCTTCATAATATTGTAAAAATTTGAATTCATTGTTATTGAATTTTTTAAACATTATTAGAATTATTTAAAAATTTTAATTTTTGATTTCATTCTACAAAATACCTAATAATATTATTCTAATGTTATTTTCCCATTGAATTCCTATTTTAATTAATAAATTAAATTTTATATTCTTATTGATGAATTTTCGCCATTTTTACTTTTCATTAAACTTGTATGAAGAATTGAAGGATAAATTTTCAAAACTCTTAAAATATCGAAGAAGTTGACGGACGACATTCTTCGAATTTTAGAGACTATTAAATTACAACCGAACGTTAAAAATATACGCGAATGTAACCGAAACTCGATTTTTTTCATTTTTTTCGGGATAATTTTGTCGTGTGGTTTGACGAAACATTTTTAAGCTTTAATAGAATATTATTAATACGTTGATTTGAAATTTTTATTTATTTGTATTCGGAGATTTTAAAATTATTTCATCGCTGTGAAGTATTTGTACTCTTTAAATAATACTTCAGAGCGTTGAAATTAATTTAAGAAAAATTATTCCCAGTGAACTCAATAACGCATGTATTTAGGTGCACATGATTCAAACGATCACGCAGTAAACCATCACGAAACACATCTACAATTCTACTTTACAAATAGGTAATCCCTACGGTAGTCGCAAGGGTATAGCGACCGAGTCCGAAAAAAATCACGATGCGGGTTCGCGGGCGATTTACATAATCTAGGTTCTTATACCTTTCGTATAAAACAGGTACGCGTACGTCGCCGCCATTTAAATACAACTCGGAATTTTAAATCCATCCGCGTGTAAACCTTCTAACCAATAAGTTTGTAAATCTTACATGAAAAATTGCGTATTCGCGTAACATCACGATAAAATACCGTTACCTAGGTACTGTAATTCATTTCACGATATGAGATAGGGTGTTTCGGAATAACCGCGTGACTACGGACACACGTGCCGTTCGAACGATATTACGATAAATTGGCGACAATGTACGAGCAACTTGGATTTGATACACGCTCGGTATGAGGCTGATACCCAAATACCTCTACAATCTTCGGTATTGAAAATATTGGAGGTTTAGGATCGTGAATCTATGTTGTTTTTTTTTTTATATAGAAGACGATACCGGTAATTTAATAAGAATTTCATAATTTCACCTTTATTATGGGAGTTGGTTCTCGTATAAGTATATATTACCAGGTGTAAATGTCAAGTTCGTAACCCCTTCGGTGAGAAAATGTTGGCGTTGAAATATTCCGATGTTTTTTTTTCTCTCTTTCACGTGTAATATAGGCGTAGGATTGGTAAATGAATCACGTAGGAAATTTTTATCGGAATGTCGGTATTTTGGAGTTATCTATCTGAATTGTAGTTTAGTAATAGTATGTAGGGTGACTAGTTGGCTTTTAAAATGGGAATTCACAATTCTTCACGAATTTTTTTATCGAGTTTTTTAATCAAGAAGTTAAAAATGATTACAACCTATCTGATTAGGTGAGAAGAGGTCGAGAGATAGGAGATTTCGTATGACTAGGCTTCGTATCATTTATTTTTGATTTTTTTTTATCAACTCGTAATGTGAGTTAGTTGCCGTAAAATTTATTTAAATTTGGTAACACGATGTTTATGCGAATGTCTATTGGTGTTTTTTAGCAATTCACTGAGATTTGGAGAATAACTGGAAAGTTTATTATCAAAACCTCGAAATTTTAAATCATAGTATCGTATGATAAATGAGCTGATGACAACAATATATTCATTTCCCAAGTGGAATTATAAGGGAGTGGCCTCTTGGGGAAGTGAACCATTAAATTTCTCGAATCTTCGATAACTTTCTATACAATTCTCAAAAAAAAAAACGCAAACCTCTTCGTGGTGAGAATTGTAGTATTTATGTATTTGTAGTATTTATGTATTCATTTTCTACACCTCTCCCCAAAAATCCTAGAAACACATTGTCTACGTGCACTAGATATTATTTTCACCTTCCAACCTTTCTTCCTCTTCCTCCTCCTCCCTTTCCCTTTAATAAAAAATCTCCCCTTATCATTGTAACAAAGGTCTTCTGGGTTTCAAATGAATATCTAAAAAATTTCACCCTCATAAAATACATATATAAGAAGTCAACATGTGTTGAAAAGCAAAACAGAACTTGAGGTTTCTCGAGCATAAAAATTTACAGTTATTTTTTGATGATGATGATCTTTGTGAAGATGAAGAGGGAGGAGTATCTTATAAAAATCGCATACCAAGCTATGTTTGATTAGCAAAGAGGAGTATTTATGTGACAACATGGTATGGCGAGTTTTGAGAAATTCGATTCTGAAATGTTTCGTAGTTTTGGGAGGAAACCGAGGGGGGGGGGGTTGATGAAAAATCGTATTACTTTTCACCTTATGCAATGAAATTTTCATTTTTACTATCGTATTGTAATGAAAAAAAAAAAAAAAAAAAAGGCTATACATTAGAATGACCCTTGAAAAATAAAGTTGGGAATTGTTTTTGCTCATTATCCTTAAAAATTTTTACTGTGCCTGCAAATGACGCCTCAAAAAGTTTTAGCTCTCTAAAAAAATTTCACCTCTAAAAAAATTTCACCTGTGGCGACTTGAACCTGAAATTTTTTCATAAGAATAACATGAAAAGTCAAGTGATAAAAATGATGTATAACTAGAATTAATCTAAAAATTCGAAATAAAACTTGAAATTGAATTCTTTATTGAAAAATATATCAGAGAAAGACTTTCACCTTTGCTCCTACCCCCTCGCGGAGCTAAGGAGAATTTTTTACTACAAATGCGCTATTTCTTCGATGTAACGGCTTGAATGAAACTGAATCTAGTTGAACCATTAACGATGAAAATATTTCTCAAAAACTCATTCCTTCATCTGCATTCAACTCCATTCAAGTCTTCATACTCGATAAAAAAAAATTCTCATCTCCAACTGCAAGTAGAAGGGAGGGAGCAAAGGTGAAAATTCTTCTTCGATATTATATGTTCTAACAACAGATTCGATTTTGAGATTTGTTTCCCAAAAAGTTGATTTTTTCGAGTAATTCTACACATGAATAATTTTTACCACGTAAATTTTTATGCTGTTCTTATGAGAGGAAGTTTCAGGTTTAAGTCGCCACCGGTAATATTTTTTTGAAGAACTGAAAGTTTTTGAGGGGTTCTTTGAAGACCCAATAACTATTTTTAGAAGTAGTGAGCTAGAAAAAATCCCAGCTTTATATTTAAAGATTTATCCATGTTAATAATACGATGAAATTTATCAACAAGTTTAATAAGTTCGATTTTTGAAAAAATTTATAATTATATAATTCTTATAATTTTTTTTTTTTTCATAAAAATCTATAAGTTTTGTAAGCTTACCTGGAGAAATACCGCCTCATCAAACAAGCTTCGCGCTCTCCGAAACTCCATTTCACCCCGTCCCTTGCCCCAACTCTCGAGGAGAGAAGAGGCGGTACTCACGCGTCTGAGACAGGGACACAGCCTTCTCACCCATTCATACCTTTTCGACAGACAACCTTCTCCAATATGCCACAGATGCCAAACCCCACTCACCATTCAACACATTTTACTAACATGCCTCATCTACGCAAACGTCCGATCCAAACTTCAACTACCAACCAACCTAGCAGAAATTTTAGACAACAATCATCTACTCCACTCTCTGTCCTCTTTTCTAAAACTAACAAACCTATTCCATAGAATCTAATCCACGGATAAAAAAACGAGGTGCCTCTGGCCGTAGTCGCAGCACACAGCACCAAAAAAAAAATTTTATATTTTCTTAATTCTTTGAAAGTTGGGTAATCTGATTTAGATCATTTACAAAAATAACCCATATTTTATAGGGAGCACATAATTCATCAGTATGGTCGAAGGGAATGATTTTTTCGTTGATCGAATATGTTGAAAAAAATTTATTTATTCCACAAGACTTTCATCGGTTGTTTCAAATAGTACTAGAATAAATTGCTTCTACGAGTACGCTTCTAATACCCTTCGACCTGTTGACGCGTACTCGTAAATAAGACTTAACTATTGACATTCATTAATCGGTCGATTTAATATAGTAAGCTCGGGCCTTCGGAATATTATATTGTAGCGATGACGCGTGCTAGCGCGGTTGCGGTTTCGGGTGTATCTTTTTTACGATGCAACATATATGGACGTCAGCGTTGAAAAAGATGACGTAAATAAATTAGCGAATCTTCGAATCGATGTAAATTAAAAATACATCGTACCGAGATGACGATTTGAAAACAGAAACCGAGGCTTATTTACTCGCGATCAGTTACCCAACATTTTGTCATATAAAAAAATACGTTTTCCATTTTTCAGTAACAAATAATAAAAATGGAAAATTAATAAATTTGTTCAATTTTTTAATGCGAGGGGGAAGGGGTTAGTGCGACTGAAATGAAGTCGTTCACCGCCTATAAATTATTTCAAAAAGAAATCATCAAAATTTATGCTTTTGAAAAGCCTAGGTACATTAGCGCACTAGAAGGGGACGACTCGTAAATTATACAAAATTATAAATACAGTACAACCTCGATTATTTGACTCCTCATTATTTGACGCTCGGATTATTTAACGCCAAAAACTATTTCACTATCATTTAACACCCCGATTATTTGACACACGAAACTTTTTCAGATAAATAATTTTTTTTTTAATAAGTTGAGGATTGATTTAAAAAAAAAAAAGTAAGCAGCCATGCCGCATTACTGGAGCTGAGTTTTTAATTGGAGCTTGTTTTGATTTTCTAATAACCTTGCTTAACCGTTCATGACTACAGGCCACACCCAATACCAAGTCTGAAAACCCCTACCCTATCCTTTCCAAAAACACTTAAGAAGTTGAATTTGGCACAAATGTAGTATTTCTTGCCATGAAATCATCATGTGAACACATATTTCTCAAATTATAACTATTTGAGGGTCCTCAAATTATCTTCAAATCTTGATAATCCGCCATTTTGGATTCATTTTGACTCAAATTTAAGAGGTTATATTCTGGTCACAAACTAATCCTACACACAAAGTTTGACCATTCTAGGCCGATTTGGTGATGAGATATGGAAGATTCATGAAATTTCCTGCAGCAATTTCCCCTCCAAAAGCCGTTTTTTGCTCTAACTCCCCTCCAAAATCACTGAGGAAGCTAAAATCAAAATACGTTTGTCACTTGGGCTCATTTTATCATATGACACAGCAATAAAAAATTTTCGACCCCTCCTGTACCCCACCACTATTTTAGGTTGATAACCCCGCCTTCCCCCTCCAACATCATGTATGGAAGTGAATTCGGGATATAGTATACAACTTATCCCCAATAACCATATGAATTCATATTAATTACATTTTTACCAACTTGAGGCTCCTCAAGCTCTACTCAAAATTTTGATAATCCGCCATTTTGATCCATTTTGATCCAAATTCAAGAGGTCATATTGTGGTCACCAACTAACCTCACACACAAAATTTGACCTTTTAACTTGATTTGGTGGGGAGATATGGAAGATTCAAGAAATTTCATGACTCAAAACTTCCTCAAAAAGCCGTTTTTTGATCTAACTCCTCTCAATATGCACTTAGGAAGCTGAAATTTGGATATGTTAGTATCCGTGACTCACTCTTTCATATGAAATCAAAAACGAAAAATTTGAGCTATTTGCCCCTTCTCCAGCCCCCTCAAAATTTGAGTGATCCGCCATTTTGAAATTTATCGAAAAAACAAAAAAACTTTTTGCGTATTTTCAAGAAGAGTTCCTCACCGAATTTTGAGCGAATTTTATCCACACCCGCCTGCGCAAGGCGAGTGACACAAAAAACGAATTTCCTCAAAAACAGGTTTTTGCTAACTCTCCTCAAAATGCACTTAGGAAGCTGAAATTTAAATATGTTGGTGTCCGTGACTCGCTCTTTCATATGAGATTAAAAACGAAAAATTTGAGCTATTTGCCTCTTCTCCAGCCCCCCTCAAAATTTGAGTGATCCGCCATTTTGAAATTTTTCGAAAAAACAAAAAAAGCACTTCTGCGCATTTTCAAGAAGAGTTTCTCACCAAATTTTGAGCGAATTTTATGAATACTCGCCGGCGCTACGCGTGGGGGGAAAAATATATATATAACAGAAAGTTGGACATTTGCCAGATGATTACAAATGGTCTGAAACGCAAAGATTTGAAGACCCCACCCTCCACCGACCTTCCGTTCCCAAATCAGGTAGGCTGTAATAGCTATCGTTTTTATTAAAAACTCAGCTAAAAAATGGTTTCTTTTTATGCATGTACTTATCTATTTTTAAGTTTAAAAAAATTACTTTGGTAGATATACATATAATGTAAGGGTTTTTTAAATATTTGATTCAACTTTTTCCCAATAAAAAAGCATTTAAAAAAATTCTCCGTATCATTTGACTTTTCAGTTATTTGAAGGACCTCATTCCCCAATTACATCAAATAATCGAGGTTCGACTGTAAACTTCTACTCAAAAATATAAACACTCGAAACGCTTACCTTGATGAGTATAGCTCCGCACAACGTTCGCAGACCTTGTTAACCTACCAGGAAGTGGTAGGGATGTAGTTTCGTATTCGTGATTTACTTTTTGTTTGTACAGATTAATCATAGCTTGCGGTATTTGGGCTTTTTTCCTGTCAACCAAAGGCCGCCTCTTTAATCCCAACACAGACAGAAGACTTTCTTCTACTCTCTGTATATCGGTAGAGCTGGTCGCATCCATTTGTAATGTAGCGCGAACGAACATCATTGCTAACACCACCAATAACTTTTTTGTCCTAGTTATCTTTAATTCCATCATACTCCTGTAAAAAATCCATCGTAAAAGCAATTAAACTCGATTCCATCCATTGTGTATATTTAGAGTACGAGACGCGCGATAGAATCGATTTTAACGGAATTAAATGATAACAGACCAATACGAATGGTAACTTAATGGAACTGGTATTGTAAAGAGAATCCATCGAAACGCGAACGCACGCCCGAAGAACAGAGGGTATAATTATTTGCGTATTTTGAAATCTGTATCGAGATGAGCAGCCAAATTGTTTGCATATCTGAATATACAATGCCGCGAAATAAACTATGCAGTAAAACTGGTTTGTTTGGTCGTATACGCGATGCAGTTGAACGATCAACGATTCTTTATATACATTTAGAAACGCTACAACTTACAATAAATAAATTTTTCACCATTGTGAATTGGTCTATCTGCTTTTCCATTTAGAATTTTTTTCCATTTCATCGAGAGGCTATTTCGAGGATATTTCTTTCAACGCCTATGACCGATTAAATTGCAATATGTAAGTGTCTAAGTGAGATTCTTGAAACCCTACAGCGCCTCAAAATCGTGAAAAATCGGTCTTCTCCGAAATGTGAAATCTTTCCTCTCGACCCCATATCATCTCCGGAAGAGAAAAAACGAATGCATCGTCGGCTATTATCTTGACATAAATTCTAAACACGCGTGTAATACGCGTCACCTTTCGTTGAACGAAAAAAAAAAATTTACTACACACATTATCCTTATCAGTTACATGTGTTAAGTGGGTGTTTGTTTACTAGTTCGCTGATAATTTGTGTAGCGTACAAACGAAGCCTAATCTAACGTAATATTCGAAAACGAGGCGAGTCAATTAAACACGACAAGTGTCGCTGCCGGCTGCACTACAATAGGTTGTAATTAAATCGATGGTAAAAATCGCGATATTTTAGCGTTTCGAAGCGAAGAAAAATGACAGGAAACGAACCTTCTAGAGTTACATATCGAACAATCGAGTTATCATTTTCATACGTTCAGATAAGCAAATTATGTACAAATGCTCGACGTTAAAATTGATCTGTGTGATATGTCGCACAAAGAGGTACCATATTTATATCGGGTGAAAAAATCCGAATTAATCGAAATCGAGTCGATTTCGTAGAATGATATCACATTATAAGATTTTTTAAATTCATAGAATTTTTATCGATACATGTTCGTATAATTTCTTTCGATAAATTATACCTTTTTCAATACCAATCCGGTCATATCGATGAATCATAAGACTTCCGTTGCATTTAAATGCGTTTTTCGATTTCCGCCTGTATTCGAGAAAAAAGAATCTAATGTCTTCGCGAGAACCACATAATTAACCAACGCAGTCGTTGTAGGTTAATGTTAATGGATTTTTGTTTGCTTCGATGGTTAAAGCGTGCTGAAAGAATTATGTGGTGGGGAAGAGAGCACTACGAATATTTGTCTTTGAAATGGTTTTGATTTGGTTGAGGGTGAGAAAAATCACTATTCGAGGTTTATACTAATGGAGGTTTCGTTCCATTGTCTTCCACTAGGTATTTTGAAATTTCAAATCATCGAATGAAAAATACGCTTAAAATCGATGCAAACGATGGGAAACATTTTTCAACATTGTTCTGTTAATTTTTGCACAACGAAAGAAAATTAAAATTAACGAAGAGTAAATACAGCCATTTGGCATTTAGGGCTTAACCTACTAACATCTTTTCCATTTTTTCTTCTTTTGTTTGATGACGCATTGTGTGTCAAATGAATTATTTTCATTGGCTGAAATAAGCGAAGGATCCTAGGGTAAGTCACCGAAAATTTGGACATCTCAGAAAAATACGTTTTCGACGCCATTTTTCAGTAACGAATAATAAAAATGGAAAATTAATAAATTTTTTCAATTTTTTAATGCGAGCGGGAAGGGGTTAGGGCGACTGAAATGAAGTCGTTGTTTCCGCCTATAAATTATTTTGAAAAGAAATCATCAAAATTTATGCTTTTACGACAAGGGAGGGGGGAGAAGTAAAAAGACAACCAAAGCAGTGGAAGCAATTATAAGAATAAAAATTTCCCTAAATTGAGGAATTAAAAACAAAGAAAAATGGGACTCTCTGGATTCAATCTCTCCCAAATATTTTTCAAAAATCAATTTGTAAACGTATAGCGGAGTAAATTTTATTTTTAAAACTATGCTTGCTTATACGTACTGACATTACTGAGTACAAATATTAAAGATATTATACTTAATTGTTTCAAATGAAATTCATTTATGTATTTTTTTTTTTTTTTATATTTTCTCAAATTTTTGTAACCATTAAAAATAGTCACCCAAGTATAAAGTCGAGTCTCAGCCCCCCACTTCTTTTTTTAATTTAGTCGAGTCCAAAAAAAGTTCCATGCCTGGATAATTATCTGCAGATTCCTTGGAAATTTTTTAGGTATTATGAGAACATTGATTTTAGCCCGAACTACTTATTTTTTCTTCACAAAAAAACAAAAAAAAAAAACAAAAACAAAAAAAATTAATAATGAACTTAAATATGAAAAATAAAGTACAGAATCTGATAGTAATTTGTTTTTAATTTATAGGGGTATGGACAAGATGAGATGGAGAAGGGATAGTAAAAGTTAATTTAAGAACAAACTAAATCTATGTCAACATAATGTGAACATCCACAAATACAAATTTAGGTAATAATATAAAACAGATACCCTCACAAATACTAACATGAGTGAAAATTCATCATACAGTTGCAACGCATAAACATATTGTTTTTCTTTGTCCGAACAAAATACCAATTTTGTATACGAACTGAATGTGATTTCATAAATATATTAAAATATCACTCGATCACACAATATTCAATATAAGAGATGATCACGTACCTTGAAAATATAATCTAGTTATCATGATTGTTTTCACGATCCAAAATCGAATACGAACACAGTAACAAGTACATACGATCGAATTAAACGGCGCGAGAAAGAAAGTAAATTCGAGAAAGAAGTCTCGCAAAACACCAGTTCACAGAACACAATCGGAGGAAAGAATTATAGGCTCGAAAATACACAAAATCTTCACCAGCAGAGTGATTGGTATAACAGAACGTACGTATAAATATTAATCACGCGCGCGAACTATTTTCGGTGTATATTTTTTGAAACATGTAACAAATTCAACTCGGGAAACCGGTTGAGCGAATCCGAATAGGACGACGGTTCTGGCATATAATGATCCCAGATGCGTAAGGCTAGACAGTATGGCAGCTAGAGACACGTGCTGTGGCATGTTTCGGTATACGTTGTAGCGAGTGGGGAGACGTAGAGGCACCGTTGTTACGACCAATCACGAAAAGGTCATGTTACTTTTTCATTTTCTATTTTTCTAACTTTTATCGTCCATCCAGCGAGTATTCGCTCTTTTATACCTGAAGCGCGACGCGAGCGAATTCATGCTTAACATCTGGTCGAGAATATTTCCAATGTGGAGTGTCCAAATAAATGTCGATAGATTATCGAGTGGGATGTTCGACAGGCTATATCGACTCGAAGGGATCCAGTAGTCAATACAAGTGATAGGTCTAGTCGAGATATAATAATGGGAATAAATACTAGGATGATGGATCTTTTGGAATTGAAATATCTATACATTTGATACGATATAGGTGTCCGATACCTGAAGTGTCTGAAGAGATGGTCTTTATATTCGAGCTACTTATCAGGGTAAAGTTATAAGATGCATTTTTATCGTTTAAATAAATATGTTGGCGAATTTTTGCGATATCATCTCGATGATACGATTTGGTGTGAGAATTTTTTCCTTTTTTTACATTCTGAGAAACGGACACTTATGACTCATAAAAAAAAATCATACAAAACTACGATTGATAATGAAATTATACCTTTAAATTTGCCTTTAAAAACTAGATTATTATTTTACAACTACGTCCTTTTAGCTTAAAATTCCCCTCTCAGGCTTATTAAAAATTCACGCTTACAGTATAATTTTTCACCACAAAAACAAGCGGTCGAGTTGACCTTAATTGTCATAAGACAAGAAAATAACAATTAGTGATACAATAGAATCATAGAATATTTCTTACCAATTAACAGATCACCGAATTAATCGTCGAATAATAAATGACTCGAGTAATAATAAATAATAAAATTGAAAATAATATCTTAAGTATACGAACGAAGAGAAAAATCACACAAATGTAAACTCGACTACGACAACACAGTACAAACGCACAGTGATTCTAGATGTATATAGCCAGACAGCTTGGCGACTACAGACACGTGCTGCGTTATTTGTTTTGATGGTTGTTTAGGTGGAGGGATAAAAAGAAGCACCCCGGACCGGTCACAAAACAGGTTATTTTTTTGAAATTGGTAGCAAACGAAAACGACATGACTTCGTATCGCTCGAGATATAAATACCAACCCCTGTTAGGGCAAAATGTCACTTGTCAGATGGTGTAGAAAAATTGAACTAGAGGAAAATGAGAGCTCGTTGATTAACGAGGTTGGAATTTCAAAAGTGAAGAATTGATTTTTTCGATTTTTTTTTCTGATGGTGGGAAGAACACTCGTTGTTTGAAATTGAGTGGTAGATACGAAGGTAAGAGGCGTGGGTGAATGAAAAATTAATTATTTTGTAATCAGACCACATTGTTTGCTAGCCATATCACATTTATGAAATACCTGTTATGAATTAGGCAAAAATGTTTTTTTCACATATTACTGATTTTTGGTAATTTTTTTCTGGTTTATTTAAAAAATCCTTATCAACTCACGAAGGCAGACATCTCATCCATCAAATTTGCAAGGAAGCCTCATCCAAGAGAACAAAATAATGGGTATTTTGCTTAATAAGAGGCATAATATGATCCCCAATGAGGATTAAAGGAGACTTATGATAACATAATTTAAACATTTGGCTTTACATCGTCATCGAAAAATTAATGAAAAAAAAATTAATTTTTAGTTACCAACTTGTATAAGACGTTGAAAAATTTTTTTGTTTTATCCTTATCTAAGCTGATTCCTAGCTTCCCAATAGAGAGAATCTCAACGAATAAATATTAATTTTTGTCAATTTAATCATTGTCTGGTTTCATGTCGTCGTTACCATAGATAAGGAATGGTTTCTAGGGAGTGTGGTTGAAGTTCCTTCATTGTTTTTTTTTTTTTTTTTTTTTTTTTGCATTAGTATATACGTATGTTAAAGGCTCCTGAAAATCGTTTTTCTCTCAATTTTAACCTGAATTCTTAAATTTCATTACTTTTGATATTTTGATTAATTATACCATTCAATACTGGAATTTTTTTCAAAATAATGAACAAGAGGTGAATCTGGTCAAGACAATAAATAAGATAAAAAAAATAAAATGAAGATACAAATTTGAAGGAAAAAATGCTACACCAAAATTTAAACTTTAATCGTAATAATTCTTTTTATCAACTTGAGGTAAATGGAAATAGGTACCTAACCGTCGAAAATTCAGTGTTTCCGACTTTAATTCGGTTCAACAGAATTAATTCCTATTAAAACAGCTATTTGCTTTTTCATCCTATCATAGAATTGACACTTTTGGTTTGTTTACTTCTAAACTGAAGAATGATGATCTTGAAATAACAGCTGGTCAGCAGCTGTTCGGTCAGGTTTTTGACATGTCCCAGTTATTAACCTCTAATTTACCGCTAATGAAGTTGCGATCTAAAATAAAGTTTCCTTTTTATTAAAACAAAATAGAATTTCTTTCCTATCTTTTTAGCCAAATTTATAATGAAAAACTAAGCTATTACAGTGTTCCAAATTCTGTAAGGGGGAGGGGAGACCTAAAATGTTCACGTTTCATTCCTTTTCTTTCTTGCAGTTTCTCTCATAAACTGTAGTGAACCAAAACTTATGAGATATCGAAAAGGAAATCTTTGATGAAACGAAGCTTATATCGACAATCAAATTACAGTAAGAATAGGTAGTCTCTTGAACTATAAAATAATAATTATTTGCTAGTTCATACCTAAGTCTCTTTCTTTTCTCTGTCTTTTCAATAACTCGACATTTCTTCGCAGGATCATTTTTACCCCTATTATCTGCGTCCGTCAGGAAATATCATGTTGGAGGTTTTCAAAAACCCTCTTAGTCCTTTTCAGTACCAAAATTGTACAGTTTCCTACAGTTTCCTCTGTTAATAAATTTTCAATTGTGAATAGGAACAAAATACGATGATTTAAGCCAGAATTACTTATTACATAAATTATAATTCTTGTACAAGTATGATTATTATAATTTATATAATCTTAGCGATGGGGTATTTTTGGGAGTCCGAAAATTTTTTACTGATTACTTATTCAATTAACGCCAACAAATCATATTGAAATATTAAACTAATATTTTTTTTAATTAAAAAAAAAGGTATGATTTATAAATTTTTTTTTTTGATAAAGCTGCAAACTGTGGAGGTACTAAGATGAGTTGGACACGGTGCATTTATGGCTAATGTTAATTTAAAAAAAAGTAACGATGTTCTGACCCCTAAAACCTCCTTTCCTAGGCTAACTCCACCTAAAAAGCTTACTGAATACCTAGACCTTTCCTATGCCGAAAATATCATCGAATTTTTCCGAGTCAATGGATGTTCGAGCCGCAAAAAATCTAAAGAAGAGGCTAGAAATCAACTCCTGGATAATTAACAATGCCATTTAGGTCCACGAACGCAATGAATAGGCTGCTTCTCTCCTTCCATATGTCTCGCTTATTATTCATTACAAAAAATATAATTTTGATTACAGCTCCACTCAATTTATAACCGGCCATGAAGAATTTGCTCGCTTCCTATTCAGGATTAAAAAAGTTGGTCATCCGGGATATACCTGCGGTTTCCAAGAGCAGACTGCTGAGCATGTGTTGACTTGTCCAAAGTACGCCATTGTTATATCCAAGTATTTTCCTAATGAGCTCCAGATTAATCTCTCTACCTTTTTTCAGAGAGAGTTTCGTGGAATGGCAAGAGAGCTTTTGTCAGTGTTGAAAAAGCATCATGAACTTCCTCCATACTCCATCCGGTTCTTCTTAGTGGGGAGCGGTCAAAAGTTTGTCTTTTGTGTAACTGCGTCTGTTTTTGATTTCGCCGGTACCATCTTTGAATATTGTATTGTGGCTGCATGGAACGAATTAGTTGGAGGCTGGATTCCAAGTATCCGAACCTTAAGACTCAGTAAATTTTGAGGCAGTAGTAGTGAGGGCCGGTCCCCCCAGTACCCAATCACTGCATGATATAATACCTATTGTTTATTTTATTTATTTTCTTTGCTTTGTTTTGCTTTTTTTCCCTTTCTTTTTTGCTTGATTATCTTAGTTTACTACATGGCCAGTTATAGTATATATATATAGATATAGTTTTAGTCATAGTGGTGCCCGTTTTAAGCATACGAAGTCATTGTGGTGCCCGTTTTTAAGGTTGTGGTGCCCAAATTGGGCGTCACAAGGTCTTTAAGCTAAAAACTATCAGAAAATGATCGTCTCACTCCTCTGGGTCCACAGCTGAAGTTTTAGGGGTGGGCACTACAATGACTACATTTATATATTAAAAATTAAACCCCTTATAAATACTGGAGTTTATGGTGCATATGCCTTGTGGTGCCCGATATAGAATCCTCAGAAGACACTTTCTTTGTGGTGCCCGGCATATGGCTGGGCGCCTCATAGTTCAAAATATGCAAGGGCACCATAAGATATTGAATACGTATATTCATATATATATTTTTTTGATTTAATTAATTAATTAATTTTATTTATTTATTTATTTTTGTTTATCTATTCTTGATATTATTTGCTCTACTTACTTTTTATTTGTCACAATACTGTAATCCTGCTTCGCTTATAATTAACTATGATACTCGTTTGTAGTGTGGAAGATGGCCGCTTGCCTTCTGGTAGGCCTCATCACAAAAATTTTATTTTGTTAACAGTATTAACTAATGAAGGTTTTAAGAGAAAAAAAAAGAAAAAAAAAAGGCTTCAGCCTCGTCTTATTCTAAAAAGTGGTTCAGGAAACGTATTTTTTTGTATATTTACCTCAGAATTTTTCTTGAAAGAGAGCTTAGCCTTATCATGTCCTTGTTATCTCCACCTATGTTTAGAAATCTGCTGGAGCAAATGACGAAAGTTTTCATTTTAAACGAATTTCATATTCAACATTAACACCTCTGAACTTCAGCAGAATTACGAATATTATACTAAAAGAGGGAGAAAACCTTTGGCAAAATTTCGAAAACTGTTATAAAACCGTATTTTCATTTTATTTTTTGGTAAAAACGTAAAACATTTCCAAGAGTATTGAAATTCGAGGCAATCGAGAAACAATGAATATGACCTTAATACAGGTTATTAGGACTAAAGGTTCGCTCATATACCTGAACAGATGTTTCTGTTGTTCGGCAGTCAAAACGTTCTACGTTATAGACAGCTTGACGCCTAATGGCTTAATGTGGGTAGAATATTGTCAAACATTCGAACAAGCGAGTGTGATTTCCGAGCTACCTGTTGCCGTTGGTGTTACCAGTATCACACCTGACTCTTTAAATATTCATCGTATAGGTTTCTCCTATACTAATACACGGAATAACTGTTCTCTCCTGGTACGTTTAACCTTTACTACGGTGTTGAGCGAAACGCGGATTTGATCGGTGATTTTTGATGTATCGCTTGGCTAATGGAATTAAAACGATGAGTCATATTTTTGGTATTCGCATTTCGTTATTGGTAAACTTAACGTGTGAAAATTGTTCGTACAAAGTCGAAAGCGGAAAATTAAAACGCTAATGTAATCGGAATTATTGTCGAGAAGTAATTAATGGCAAAACAATGCTTTTTCTAGGAAGTTGTAAAAACTCGACTTTAAGAACTCGCCTTGTGTACAGTTTTCTAAACAAAAGTACGATTTGTTGTGAAAGCGTGAATAGCCGAAGGAGTTTGAGTTTTGAAAACGTTCGTTTATGATTTATCGTTCGATGATTTCACGCATCCGTGCGAATCTGCGGGGAATGGATTTTGGAAACGAATATAATCGTGTTTGATAAATTCGAAAATATCATTTTATTTTGGTATTCGCATACGATTCGGTGTTGGGAAGAATTGTCGAGTTGTTTTTTCCTTTCAGAGTTCGACTATTTAGGTCTCTCGAGCTGTGCGTTGTAAATACCTAGTTAAGCGAATCTTTAAACTTTCGTTCGATTCGACATTCGGAGAATAACAAATGGTTTCATTGTGTTGAATTTTTCTTCCCGAAGAGTTGAAATTTTTATGCAAAAATGTGGATAATGAGCGAGCATTCGGTGTTGAATGATTGGACGGTAATTCGATCAGAAATGGGACAATGGGTCACTGGTTTGTTTTAGTAAAACTCTATCTGTGCGACTAGGTAGTAGGTATTCCAAACGTGCGACGCATTCGGTGTTCTAATCTTCGCCCATTAGTCTAAAAATTTCGAACAAACGGTTTCCTTTTTGAATCAACCGAGAGAATTGGTTTAAAGTTGGAATATAAGAGAAGAGTAATCGGTGATTACTCGGTGGTAAGGAATATGCCAATGTTGCAATTATAATTTAAATTTAGGCTACTATTATTTCCGGATCGAAACAGTTGAAACTGGTATCACTAATAAATGAGGAATTATCACGCGTTAATTCGACGCTGACGAAAAGAAATAATTTAAATTTGTGAGGTTAAGTGATACTTCGATCGCGGTGCTAATTAACGGTCGCGTTTAAAGATAGAGAAAAAACCCACAGCGTGTAGTATGCATAGTGCGCGAGTATATAACGCAATACGCGGGTATTCTGTGGCTGGTCGTTCAGGAGTAAAATGAACGAACATTTAGCGATGGTAGATAATCGTGGTGGAAGATTGTCTCATCTCTTGATCGGTGACAAATGGCCGGTGGGCAAAACGTCAGATTAGATTTTAAATGTTGTGTTGGTTTGGCTTGGTTTCAAGGCCTGAACTAGTACTGCGCTGGCATTTTCTAGCTTGTTAGATCGAACACCTGGCATTAAAAATACAGCGGACAACGATACACAACTCCGAGTAGCCTACTGGCAACTTGTTGAAAATATCAGAGGTCACACATGATTATTATACCATATGTTTGAAGAGCATTTTATAAGCGTTCGATGTTGCCCGGTGGTTATTTGATTAATCGAGATTATGGTGGTTTTTATTTCGCCTTATTGGACACTTAATCGAGCTGCTGGTGAAATGATTTTTTAGCGAAGTGATACCAAGAATTGTTGATGTTTGATCGCTTAATTCGGTATTTCAAGATGGTTGTGTGTTTTCGATTAGATAGTGATTTTTTGAAATTTTAGGTAAAACGATAAGAAAACAACAACAACAACATTATTAGAGATATTTTTCGTTTAAAACAATATTTTACATGGTATTCTTTTTTTAATTAGAGTCTTAAATAATAAAGATAGCTGTTACAGCCCACCTGATTTAGAAAGAACTCGGGGGAGGAGGAGGTGGGAGGGTCTTCATATATTTGCGTTTCAGACCATTTGTAATTATATGGAAAATGTCCAACTTTTTTCTTCTTATAATATTTATTTTTCCCCTCTTTGTAACGCATTCGGTTAAATTTTATCGAAGATTTCATCGTGAAAATGTAGTTTTTTTAATTTTGAAAATTTTTCATTTTTAGCTGAGTTTTTAATAAAAACGATAACTATTACAGACTACCTGATTTGGGCAGGAGTGATGAGGGGAGGTGGAATTTTCAAATCTTTGCATTTCAGAGCATTTATATTCATCTGGCGAATGTCCAACTTTTTGGCATACATGAATAAAATATAATTTTTTTCCCACCATTCATAAAATTTGCTCAAAATTGGATGAGAGACTTTTTTTGAAAATGTAAAAAAGAAAATACATTTTTGTTTTTTCGGTACACCTCAAACTAGCGGATCACTTAAAATTTGAAAGAGGTTGAGGGAGGGGCAAATTGCTGGAATTTTTCGCTTTTGATCTCATACGAAAGAGTGAGTCGAGGACACCAACATATCTAAATTTCAGTTTCCTTAGTGCATTGGAATGGAATTAAAGCAAGAAACGATTTTTGAGGACGTTTTGAGTCATGAAATTTCCTAAATTTTTTTTTATCTCCTTACTAAATCAATCTAGAAAGGTCAAACTTTGTGTGTAGGCCTAGTTGATGAACAGAATATGGCCTCTTGGTGTGACCTGTAGACATGAAGGGTTTAGCAAGGTTATTTGCAAACCTGAATAAGTCCCAATTGAAAACTCGGCTTCAGTAATGCAGCATGGTTGCTTACTTTTTTTTATTTTGACGTGCCGTGTACAGGAGCTATTGCTAGAGGCACGATTGTAATTCAAGAAGTTTATAAGATAATATTCGGTTTAGATTGTGACATTTAGTTAGGACATGAAGAATAGATTACAGGGACACTGCATACACGAAATGGTGAGTTGACTGTGAAAAGTTTGAGGTTGAATTGGCCGATGCAAGCACTTTGCATTTTGGGCATTTATACCATATTGTGCCTCAAGCAGTGACGTAATTAAGGAAATCGGATTCAGCATCAGAATGCAAGTGCTTTTCAAGCGTTCGTGTTCTTTTACTCATATTTTCCTTGGTACAGCCCTTCCACACTACTTCAAATTGACATAAAAACCTAAATATTCCAAATAACTATAATAGTACCTACATACATAGAAAAATTCTATTGAAAAATTTCATTTTAAAAATAAAATTAAAGCACCAATGCCATTTTAGTGAGCTGGGTTTTTAATTGAGATAAGTTCAGATTCGCAGTTATTCAACTAATCTACTTTGAGTCTTCATTCCAGAGAGGACTCAACCCTGTCTAGCCCTCCTCTGGCCCTCCTTTACCTGCAGGCCCGTTTCCGCAACTAAATTTTGAGGATAATAGGCCCTCCTCTTCACCTCTACTATCACCTATGTTGGTAAATATGGGATATAGTATGGTGCTCATCATCAATAATCATATTAACTTATATGTGCAGGTTTTTTTGGCGAAGGCACGTGGGAAAGAAAATATAGAAAATATAGAAAATTATTTACTTCGATTTTTTCCTCAAAACACAAGGCAAGGGGTGGGGAGAGGTACAAAAAATTATAAACTTACAAATTTCGAGAATTACCATACCCCCCGTACCCCCAAAAAAAGTGACAAAAAAAGGCCTGTTTAGTATTTATCAAGTTTGAAATATTTGAGGTTCTTCAAGCTTTTCTAAAATTTTGACCATCGGCCATGTGGGATCTATTTTGACCCAAATTCAAGAGGTGATTTCTTAGACTCTGCATACAATGTTTATGCTTCTTAGCTCGAATTTGTGAGCAGTTGTGGAATATTCAGAAAATTTCGTGACTCAAAACCTCCTCAAAAAGCTGGTCTTCGTTCTAACGCCTTTCTAAATGCACTTGGAACACTGTAATTTGGGCTAACTCTTGCTCTTAACAGAATCATTCACATGAATTCACGATAGAAAATGTTTAATAATTCGCTCCTTCCAGCTACTTTCAAAATTTAAGTGAATTACTATTTTGAGATGAATAAAAAAAAAAAGTAGTAGGATGAATCTTTCACAAAATTTTCAGCGATTTTCATCCAATCTTGCTAGCGCTATGAGAAGGGGGATATGTACTCCAAATTTACCGCCCGCCTCTCCCCTCATCGTCCAAATTTTATAAACATTTTGCATCAGTTTAAAAAAAAGTAATGTGCATAACATTTTATAATTTTTTTTTTTTTAAATTAATTTTAAAATAAATTATTCGGAATGCAGTTTTTTTAAAATTAAAATTTCCCATTATACAATATTATACCCTATGTTAGGAGTTTCCGAAGTTGTACTTTTTTAAATTACGATAATCTGGACGATTTTTGTTTGGAATTTGGTAAGCTTTGCTTATGAGATTTCTGATAGATAAAATAAAAATAATAGTGTAAATTTTACCTCCCTATCTATCATAGGAAGGAATGAAATGCGAAGAAGCAAATTAATTGAAAATCAGTTTTTTCGATACAACGGGCAATTTTATCGGGTTGAAACTTCCACGAATTATACATCTTCAAAATAGCCTTCAACCATGAAAAACACCTGAGAACACATCGAATGAAAGGTGAAAAAAGCGTTTCAAAATTTTCAAAAATGGATAACTTTCCTCATTTCCCCAGAAAGAGTAGATAATGAAAGCGATTCTTCTTATATAATGTTATGAGCTAATCTTGATCACTTTGGGCCATCACTCCCCCCCCCGCCAATTTTAAACAATAACACAGATACCATCAATCCCCTGAAAAGTCTTACGAAACAGTCAGTCTTTTACTATCAAATCAAGAGCTATTCTCCTTCACGAACGTGTCTTTGGTCTAAGTTGCAGTATACTGCACGAAAAAAGTTGATTTTTCGATCGTAGCTTCGAAAATATTTTCAAGTTGTACCGTTGACTCCTACTAACCCACAAAATAAGGGTTTCCATATGTAATGAAGATCTATTCTTTATTGGAGGCATTATATACTACGAGTATAAGCTTCGAGACATAAATTCTGAAATAAGTGCCCTTATTTACACTTCTCGAGAAATTAACAGTAACTTTTAGAAACACATGGTGTTCAAAAACGTTTAATTCACAAAAAAATAGCAACAAAGATGAAAAGTAATAATTTATATTCGTGTGCTTTTTAGCCGAATTTCTGAAGGACATGAAGGCTATTACAGCCTACCTGATTTGAGAATTAATGTTTTTTATTATTTTTGTGTTCGCGAATTAAAAGTTTTCAACCATGGTGTGTTCGTAACACTGACTATTAATTTCTCGATCATGCAAAACACCGAATGTAACATAATTCTTTATAATTTAAGCTTCTCTGGGCGTTTATTAACTACGCTAAAGCATCCATTTGCAAAAAGCTCTCATTCGTCGGTCATTTCCGTTTGCTTTGTATTTTCAAGCTTTGTGAAGGCTTTTCCTCATTCGGTTTTTTTTTCAGGATAGAGTTTACTGACCTTTACAAATCCACCTCGTGACCTCGCCGCATAAAAATGAAACATAGTGAAGTCCAGATGAGAACAAAATTCTTCATTTCATCATCTTTTGAATGAATCGTATGTGGATATTGTTGGTTAGAATTTCTTATTTTCTGCCTTTTTTTTTTTTTTTTTTTATGGAGTGTCAAAGAAGAACGAAAAAAACAACAGGCGGCTATGTTCAAAAACTTACGAAGAATTTTTGGTCGACGAAGATAGTTTTTTGCTCGATATTCATAGAGATTATAAAAAACGTTTTTTATAATTTAGATTTTTTTTACTTTCAAAGGTAGAGTTGACTGACCTAAAAGCCTGTATGGTTACCGCGGTCGAATAAAAGCGCAGAACAATCGACGGGAAGCGAATTGGAGATTATAGTAAAATGCTCATTTCGCCATCTTTCGAAAGAATGTTAGACGGCGGATATTGTTGGCTAAAATTTCTCATTTTCTGCTCATTTTACAGTTTCAGATAGAAGCGAGAAAAAAATAATAAAAAAATCGATCGGCTCTTTTTGCGAAATTTTCAAAGAAATTCGCTGGCAAATGAAGAAAAAAAGCGCAGGAAACGGTCTTTTGAATACGGGTTACTAACCTCGGGTGATTTTTAGAATTGGTTTTTTGCCTCGGTCGAAACGTACGTGACTTCGTTCTCGCAGATGTTCCATTAGCAGGTATACGAGTTTGTTTTGGTGTAATTTTCGCGACTAAAATGTCAAGGCGTTGATGAATTTACGACGACGTGTTTAATTATTTCAATATAGATATATGAAGCCGACGTAATAAAAATTCGTTAATTTAAATTTCATTCGAATGCGTTAACTAATAAAAGTGATAGCGACGCGTTTTCCTTTCTCTCCCCTTCGTACATGACGTCGGTGTATATTGAAGAGCGATAATTTACAAAGAAACGAACGCTGTTGCGTTATGAAATAAGTAGTATTGAATTGTTGTGCGGAATGGTAAGGCAACCTTGACATACAATCGTCAAAAATTAATACCGCTAAATTGTATTCGGACGGTGGTACGCGAATCAACGTTCGTCCATTCAATTCATATCGGGTAATTTCGATGGGTATTGTTATCTACAGCCAGCCCTAGATGAACGGAACTGGATGGATGCAGGTAACATTGGTGCGGTTTCGATTCGCGATTTACGAAGCAGTGTTACCCTCACGAATAGTATTTTCACCGACGAATATCCAGCTAGATCTATTAATCGTCTCGTTAGTGGCAATCTGTTTATCGATGGTAACCGGTTTACCGAAATGACGTCATCGAATACCAATAAAATTCGTATTGACACGATGGTAATCGAGAAGCGATTCTTGAGGGGACATTAATTCGGTTTGTTTTCTATTTGTAATTTGCATTTCGTAGTACGCAGGAGTCGGAGAAGTCGCATTTCACGAATAATTCCGACGCGATAATTGGGTAAGCGGAGTCGAAGAGAAATATAATTAGTTGGGGTATTTATTTACGAGAATACGATTACAGAAACGAGTACCGAGAAGAGTCGATGAGAAGTGTGAAGATTTCAAAACTACATCGTTCACCGATTCGTTCGCTGGTGGTGATGGTGTGCAACGGTAATACGAGTAATTTGAATCGACGAAAAATATCGTTGGAAGTTTAGAAATCGTCAACGTAAAATACCCGCTCGTTCAGGTAACTTCATACGAGGTGCAATCTCTCGTTATGAAATTGTACTATACACGTTGACGACTAAAACGACCACTTTTCGGGCCACGTAGAAGGCAAATGAAGATTCTAAAAGTTTAGAATTTAGAATTCAAATCCGTATACTTAATGTTGATGTAACTCGAATCCGCTATACGAAAGTTGAACAAACTGGTTCATTATATTATGGAGTGAAAAAAAAATTACGTCATCGAAAGATTCTTGAAATTCTATTCGTCGTTTAATGCCTCCACCGAATAGGTATTTAACTTACTATTTCAAACGTTCATAAAGTCAATAATTTATCAGTAGTAATCTTTGTATTAATGACTGAGAAAATTCTTTCACTACTTAATGCATCGTTTCTCTGTATTAGAGTTGACCGTAGATACTGGATGTATATTTTTTTTCACTAATTCGCCGTGAAAATATACTCTAATGTTGTTAATATTTTAAACGTAGTATCTATAATACGAATGTTAACACGAGATTGCGGTTTAGGACTGCTGTTTTATAACTAATTCGGATAAATTCATTAGAATCGTGCTCGCTATAAACAGATAACACGTATACGCGGGTCGTTTCGTTGGTTTCTTTTTTTCTTTCACAGATGAACGGAACTTCTCAAAAGCGGGCAAAAACTGTTCTTTGTTTTCGGACGATGAGCTATATAGTAGAAAAAAATCGTAGCTGGGCTTTTGAAAAATATTTTTCATTGTGAGATTTTGAGGTGAACATACTGCATAACATTTGGCGGATGAAAGGCGTTGAGAAGTTCAAGGCGGTGCCGAAGTAGGTATTAAACTGTCACGATGGTCGGAACATTGTTTGGAATTTGAGAATTGTAAATTTTAACATTTCAGTTTCATCGAACTTTTTATTTTTGTGAGACCGCGTTTGGTATATTGTGTGTATTTTTTTTTTCAGCAACGTACGCGTATTGCAGTTTTAGTAGCCCTTCGAATTAAGAACGTGGTTCCTGGAAAGATCGGTTGTACGTGCTACTTGAAGATAGGACGGTATTTAAGAAGCCTGGTATAAATTTTTTTTGTCCGGATAACCTAGCTGTGTGTATAATTCTTTTAATAAGCATTTTTACAGCTAGCCAGTGTGTTCGGAATTCTACGTTTTTCTACGTAATTAGCGAGTATACGAAATGAGGGAACCTTCTGCGAAAAATGGATCGTATTGAAGAATCGTCTTTGAATGAAACTGTTTCGGAAGAATTTTACTGGCGTATCCTGCCAAGTGAATAATCCGTTTTTTATAAATGGATTGGTCGGAGGGTTAACGACCGATTTTCTGGTAATTTAAGATGAAAAGTAATTTAGGTAAAATCACGTTCGTAAGTTCTCTATTCATATTCTACGCTGGTCTAATTGTGGTGTATAGTAAATACGGAATTTATGAGCGGATATTATTGGCCCAAATCACGTTCGTAAGTTCCGTATTCATATCTGATGGTATTCCAATTATGGCGCAAAGTAATCGTGGAATTTACGAGTGGATATTTCTAGCCAGATTGCTGCAGGCTCGGAATTTCCAAAAAAGCTCGAAAATTTCGAATTTAAAAAGGCCTAATGAGCCGGTTATTATGTTATGTCTTATGTCTTTAGAAATTGATATAGCATGTATAGGAAGATTTATAAAAAATGAAATTATTGAGGATTGTTTTGGAATAAGGCGAGAAAAAATGAATTTAAAAATATTTATAAAAAAAATAAGCAGCCATGCAGCTTTACTGGAGCTGAGTTTTTAAATGGGACTTGTTCATTTGTAAATGATGGTATTAATCTTTGTACATTCACATCTTGTAGCTAAACTTACAACCAACACGTATCCTCTCATACATGATCTATGAGAGTGTATTTGAAATATATTCGTTGTTCCAGTATTATGTGAGTCCATATATTAATTTATTAAATTTTGGTATTTGGGGCTCCTCAATGCTTTCTCAAGTTCTGATCATCCGTCATTTTGTATTCATTCTGACTCAAATTCGAAGGCTTGTGTTTCACTTCCCAATTAAACTCATGCGAAGAATTTCATCTTGATAAACGGTTTTAATGAGATGAAAAATGCAAAAAATTTTGTGATTTAAAACTCCTTCAGAAACATGTTTTATGCTTCTCATCCCCTCCAAATTCACTTTGGAAGCTGAAATTTGAATATACTGATGTACTCATTTCACCCTATCTTAGCCCTTAATTGGCACACATGGGTGAATTTCACCCATCGGTAATACAAACTCGCTGCGCCCCGGCGTAACCGGCTGCTCATCCCTGTGCACCCTTCATAGTTGAACGTTGCCACAATTTCTTCAGTTTGGGAATTTGTGTTAGTTGCATACATCAATTTTTGAAGGGGCAGATATACTTCTGAATTTTTATGTAAATTATTCACTGCATTTTTCAGGTCGCTAAAATTGAAAATAAAACCATGCTATTTTGTAGTTCGAACGATTTGCAAGAAAAAAACATAGAAGAACAAATTGCCTATCTTCAATATTGAAGGAGATGGAAATTTTCAAAAATTGTTCTATTCTATCCTATGTATGCTGCCCCTTCAATTTTGATATTATGCAATTTTTTTGTAATGAAATTCTGCATTTCAGTGAGCACAATAACATATTATATTTCAATTTCTTGAGTGACTCAGCACAATTTTTATTTTCTAATTTATATTACTTTTATGTGTGCCATCAGAGGGTTAGTATATAGAAATAAACAATTTTGAGGTTTTAGAATTTCTTCTATACACAATCAAAATTTAAATGATCGAGCATTTTGAGTTTGATTCAAAATTTGAGGAAACCGATTTTAGGCGGTTTGGTAAAATAATTTGCAGGTATATCCGCTATTTATATTTTTTTGAGATGGTTAATAAATTAAATACTACTATCGTGATGGGTATTTGTCAATCAACTAATATGTTCAGAAATGTGAATATATGAGTTCTCTCATCTCCCCGATCTCTCTTTCATACTCCAGGGAGGTTGAAATAGCTCAGTTTTGCGCTAAAAACCCAGCTAGTGATATCGAAGCAGGAAACATAAGCGTTTGCCTAAATTTGTATTCCGGTGAAACAAATTTTGAGATATTTATTGGCAATATTTTTGTTCTTGGCTTGATGATAATTCTTAGTGGACAATGGGTTGGCAAAATATTCTGCTATGGGATGTTGTTTTATTTTTTCCCGGTAATTCAAGGATTTGAAACTGGGAAGCTCAGAGCGAATGCGTAAAAAAAAAAGGTACTGAGTATGCAAATAATTTAAAATCGAGACTGTTGAAATTGCTATCATTACCTGAATTTATTAAAAAATTTTTAAATCTAGTGTTCTAAAATAATAAAGAAATAATTATTATTTTTGAATTCATTAAACTGATTGCATAATATAGTATTTCTTACTAGCGGTACTTGACGATTTTTTTTTCGTTGAATTTAGTACAAAACTGAAGCAAAAAAGGTAGTTTTTTTGGATAGGATTTTTTTTCCAAAATAATGTTAGAAAAAAAATGTTGGCTCATTTCCAAAAATAATGCGGTAAAAAAAAAGTAGAAAATCTCCCTCCAAGTCTATCCCCTCACGTAGACTCGTCGAAACTTGTGAATTTGATTTATTAAAGTAGAAATTAATTGAATCCAAATAAAAATTATAATTCATAAATGAACTGAATTAATTGTTGAAATGTATACATTCGTCATCGTAATATCAAAATCAGATATCTTTAATAATTCAAATAGCTATACTTCTTGAGTCGAATCTCGTTAAGTTGTCTTGATATGTGTTTTGGCGTGATTATCGTCATTAGGTCTTTCTCTTACGAACATATTTTTTCTCAATAAAACTAAATGTCATTGACTTCGGTTAATAGGAAATAACCGTAAGATTGATCATTTATCACTACTTATCATGTTTATTTGTTTGTATGTTATTATGATTGTCGTAACGATTTTAGATTTCAGGGTTTTCTTTCTTTTAGGAATGGTGGTGTGAAAGTTCATAAGAAAATCTTAATTTTATGAAAGAATTTTTTTCATCCTTGTTACTGAAAATCAACTATTTTTTTCTTAAAAATTTGGAGACCGAGGCTCGTAGTTCGTAGATCGTAGCCGAGTACGATACATACTATGTTCTCCGCCTGTAGTGGGGCTTGTATACTAATTGTCTTACATAAATGTCGAACGTCTTATCTACACACCGGAACAAGGTTGTTTGTTTTGTGATCAATTTCCTTAATTGTTTCCTTGTGTAAGATATATTTGAGATGGTAAGGAGCTTATCTAATTTCAATGAAAGTATACGAGTATGATGTATACGTTTTGCAATTATCTAATATTTTGTGATTTTTTTCGCATGTATCAGTCAGTCAAAGGTGTAAGGACGGGGTTTTCTCTAGCATAACCAAACTTTGCAGGTACTGAATAGTGTATGCTAAAATAATATTTTCGCCGCTCTTTTCTTCAATGACTATCCGACAAGATTTCTTGATATTTGAAATAATGAAATTTGAAACTTTTTTCTTGATTTATGTGCGTGATAAATACAATTCCTCAATACAGAAAAAAGTTATCAATATTAAATCAAGTTTTTCGTATGTATGTTTATTTATTCAAAAGACATCACGCGTATAATTTTTTAAATATTAGTGGACAGTTTATATTTCCAATTTTATAGGAAATGTTACATTACATTATGAGATAGAGGGAGGTTAAAAATGGACCGTTCACAGGCAAACACATATGCAATTGTGTATACTTAATACACTTACTTTTGAAGCTATTCTTCTTTAGCCTTATTTTAAGGCGTTTTAGGTATGCTATTTCTGTGACAACTTGGGCTTAAAGTAGTGAACAATGTGAACATATACAATTGAAGATCATAAACGGTTCGTTCACCCTTCAAAAAATATATTTTTCGAAAAAATATTCCAAACTTCATCTAATATTCCGTTATTAGAGAATATTAAAATGAATAATTGAAAAACATATTTTCATTATATTTTGCGTTTTTTTTTTTTTTTTTGTTGAATTCATTTAAGTGAGAGTATCAACCAAAGGCATTTTTAACAGACTAATATTTTGCATTCATTCACTCAACTTATTTCTGAGATTTTTCTGCGAATTTCGGATTCTTTTCAATTTTTTCTCTATTAACATGTTGATAGCATTGATGAAAATAGTAATATGACCCAGATTCTAGATAGTAGACGTACGTAGGGTTACCATGCCTCTGACTTTCGGCTGAAAATGTCGATATTTTCACCTCTTATCACCCCATAGCACATGGCTGCGACAAACAGCCGCCTTCATTTTTTCGCGCGGCTCTTTTATGTTCAAACATTTATTTCTTCTTTTTCAAAAAAATTCTTCAATTTTTCCCAAAAAATTATTATATTGAAAAAATACCTGCTTTTTTTGGTTTTTCATGATTTTTTTTGTATTTTTAAGAGTATTTTTTTTTTGTCAGCTTTTTTACGCTTATTATATCGATAGCCTTTTTAGGTAATCGAATTAGTCTCCTCAAAAAACTGAATTAATAACCCCAAACATACATGTAAAAATTTAATTTTTTTAATTCATCGTCGCACCAAAAAAAAAATTCAACTCAAGAAAATCTTTCGAAACGATCTGAAAAAATTATTAAAACAAAGCGAAAGGAGAATCTTAATTTCTGTGAAATTTTTATAATTATGTTGTTTAATTTTAGTCAGAAGTGGCCCCATAGAATTTGGAATCTTCGACAAATGTGGTACTACTTTCGAAAAAAGAGATTTTCGCTGTTTTGACTCTCTTGAAGAATTTTGAGCGATCCAGACAAGACTTAAAAAGTCTACCTTGACTACAACCTAAACTGATTGAGTGCCTAAAAAGCTCTAACTAACTTTAACTTGAAATGACTCAAATTTGTAAACTGACTTGAACCAATAACTCAATCAATTATCAATCAGTCTTCAAAAAAAAAAAAAAAAAAAAAAAAATTACTCAGTGCATTTGTCGTTGATTTATATAATGTGAGTCATTTTGTGTTATTCGCAACTTTGAGTCATTGCTTAAATGTTTATGTTTGATTTTTAATTTTTTTTTTAATTTTAAAATTTTCACCATTACTATCATCAATTAAAAAAAAGTGATCGTTGATGTAGAAAGGACCCTTACATGTAAATCGTGAATTTGTTCAGAAAAGCCAGAAAACAAAACTACTATGCGATATAACCACCATACTACGTCAATTTCAAACTCAAAAATATGGCATAAATACGCAATTTTAGGACATAAAAAAATTAAATAAAAAAAATGATTTTTTAATTTAAGGGGCCTTTTCTACAGCTACTATGACAATTAAAAAAAAAAGACGAGATTCTTAGTTCACTTATATTTATATCAATTCGAACTAAAAAAGAGGTAAAGAACGAAATGGAATGGAACGGAACGGAACGTAACAGAGCATCCAAAGTTGGAACGTAACGTAACGGAATGACACAAAAACGGATACCAGAACGGGAACAGCACGAAACACGTTCTGTTATTACAGCCCTGCCTTATAGGATGTATAACGGTCAAGTAAGAACTTTTCAAGCCTTATATTAACTGAAGTTTTGCCAAAAAAAAACAATCTTTTCGAAGTAGTTTATTTAAACAAACTTTTTGGTAATTAAAAAAATTTACTATCTTTTCCACTCGACTTTATGGAACTGACTCCCCCCCCCCGAGCGATCCTAAAATTGCACTGAAATCAATCGTTTTGTACATACGAAATTTTCGGATTTATGAAAAAAATAAGAAAATGGTTACTTTTTCGATGTAAAATCAATGGAACTTTTTTTTAATTACACATAATTGTGCATGCCTAAGAGCTTTGACTCCACTGCTCCCTCTCTTCCCAAATCCGGCTCTGAATAACTTAAACCTGCATATTTAAAAGACTAAATGAAATGAAATGTGATTTATTTTATTTTATTTTATCGACAGAAATTTTAATAATATATTTCCTTTTGTTTTTAGCCTCTCCACGATAATGGATTTCTCCTTCATAATTCGAACTTGTGCAAATCTCGGATCACTTGAAAAAATTGAGTGCGTGACGCGCTTAGCACATCTCTCGACTACCCCATTTGCCGAAAAAAACACTAAACATTGCCAATAAGTTGAAAAATCACGCTGAAAGAAACGCCTTCAAAATGCAAATACCGCCAATAAAACATTTCATTGGCGGTGCCACACACAATGGAACCTGTCCGAAGCACTTGTCAGGCGAAAATAAATGCGAGAATAAAAATAGGTACATTATTTACTCATCGTAACGTCTCAATCGCGCTGCATGTCGCTGCAAACAACTAAGGAGCGGCTACTCGATCTTTTTTTTTGGAAATGATGAAATACCTATAGGTTTTGTTTACATTTCCGCGGACTACTGTGTGCAGTTGGCGTTTTTGAAACTGCTCTTTATACGGAGATTAAATATACGACGGGTTGGTTGTGATGCGCGCGCTTCAGAATGATGGCTAATTTGTTTTTTTACAGTTTTTTCGAGATTTTCCCGGGACTATACGCGCACTCGAAAATCACAATACCATCTCAACGACATAACGTCGCCAAGTCAAGTGAAGAACTTTTGTTCGGTTCAAATTGAATGTCACTTTTACCTTTGGCCGCTTATATCCGATTCTTTTGTTGTATTCTATATACGTAAATTCCTGTTATATGGAGAGGTACCTATATTGGAACAGGTACCTCGATGGTACGTGGTGGGTGTAATATCGAGTGTAGTTTTTTTCGCTTTTTCGGACCTAAATGTCCGGACTCGAATGTTTGCACGAATCCAGCCATTCCAAGTGTATATTTTGTTGCATTTCGAAAGCGAAGAATTAAGGTTTACTATTTCGAATTTTCATTTTTAATTACACGTTTATTACGAAACGTTGGTACTTTCACGTCCATCAAATTCGATCGTATTAATTTTTTTCATTGTGATTTTCGACGTGCCGTTCAACGCGGATAACTTTCACACCAACGTACGGGGAAATTGGCGTCGTGAAAAAAAAGAAATGAAAAAATCGATCGAGTCATTATAATTGACGAATAAAAAATGTCAACTTTCGAGCGATCTTTTCGAACTATAAATGAATTTGAAAAGCGACCGATTTGGCCTACGGATGTGAATTTCAGCATATTAGGACGGATTTATGATTCATCGAGTAACGCACGAAAGTTAGCTTCTTTTGATTTTTCGTCGACAAAAAAGGCCGAACACGTTAACACGGTTGTTTATTGTTTGTCTCCGATCTGAATGTATATAGCTTTGGGTTAAGAAATTCCGATACTATGTGAACATGTCTCGGTTGTAATTGAAAATTAAAAAGTTGACTGTAATATATTCATATTTGAAGATCCATTGTCTAATTTAGAATATACGAATCTGAAGGCAATTCTTCAATAATGCAGCATTGTTTGCATTCGAAAACAAACGCCTCGGTAACAGTGGTATCGTCGGGGTATATGTGAGAAAAACAAAAGAATCATCTGAACTGGTTCTCATAATAATCGGTCATTTTTACCATTCAAGAAGAGAAGCGTAGAAAATGCACGGTAAATTAATAAGCTTCGATTGATCGGTCCACGGTGGAATTTGTAAAGAGGAAAAAATCTTAGATAAATTACCGAATATATGTTCTGTATGTGTACGCGAGGCGGCGTTTCAAAACACCGCTGTAATCAAAACGAGAAAGAATTCATTCGAGAGTATGAATGATGTTTCGGTTAGCCCGTTCGATAGCCTATTTTGTAATCAAGAATGAATACTCGAATGATCGTCTCTATATACGTGGCCCGGTCAAATGAAAAATGGAATCTAAATCGGATCGCGGTAATGAAAGACAATACCACTCCGTATATTCGTATTGTTCCAGGTTGACGAAAGTTCAACACTCATCCTATCCGTAATTCATTGTTCACTAGTTTAGTTTATTGGTGAAAAATACGCGGAAACTTCGAATTGCTAGCAAACAGGGATGGCATTTTACACGAAAAAAAACTTTTTCTACATTTACACGTCAAATAAGTGTAGAATATGTAGAATATGTAGAATAAATGTAGAATATGTAGAATATGTAAAATAAATGTAGAATATAGCTGAAAGCCAAAAAAAAAAACAGTTATGGATTTTTTTGGAGCGAAATGAATGAATGATTGACTGAGTGATAAGTTTACTGATTGAAGTTCGAAGATGATTTTTATTTCCATTTTTTGAAAAATGACTAGAGAAAAGAGTGATTTATTCGAAGCGCTGGATTACCGTTTGGTAATATGTCAGAAAAAGTATACAGCACTCTGTTTATTATGCAATAAACAGTTGGCCAACACAGCTGAAACAAGGTTGAAAACTCACCAGTAAGTAATCATAATTACATCAAAGTTCCATTTCATTTCATTTTACAATAAACCTATTTCATTTTTCATTTTTTTTATCTAATTAGAAATAGGTGTCGATATTGATTTTTTTTTTAATTTTTTGTTTCATTTTTAGAAAATACGTGAAATTTTCGTTTATAAAGACAGAGTAAAGACTTATTCTACATTTATTCTACATATTCTACATATTGTACATATTCTACATTGCTAGGGCACTTATTCTACATATGTAGAACAAGTGTATATTCTACATGTAAAGGTAAAATGTTATTCTACATGCCAACCCTGCTAGCAAACCACTCGACATTGAGGTATCTAAAGTGAGATGAGCTGGAGGAATCCGCCATTTTGTTTCTAAAAAATTACCGAAATTCTTCAAAATTTAATTTGATAAAATTATGTAACTTTAAAGCATATTTTTTTCAATATACTCTTCTAAAAGATTTTTCTATATTTTTTTCTCTTAATTTGTTCTCATATTCATTTTTTTACGAATTTAAAAAAATTATTTTCTATGGAATAATATGTCGGGTTTTTTTATAGGTTCTCTATTCCACACACGAGTACGTACGTATTTAACAAGTCAACGGTTGTTCGCCTAATACTTACACTTCTGCATAAATCATTTGGCAAGTAGCGGAGAAATGGTCATTACTCTATACCAAAGCATTCCACGCATATTCAGCTTCGAATAGAAAACGAGTAAACAATTCCAAATAACGGAGTCGGTGTTGGAAAAAAAGCAAATTAGAAAAGGTTCACGAGTTGTCTACAAAGTGGCGTGTCGCGACAGGTAAAGGACGATTGAGGATCGTGATGACGCATGTTTTTATGACGCATCTCCTCCCGAAGGGGCGCCTGCAGTTAATTCCGACGAACGATACGCCGACAAAATATTATCGGAATGTGGACGCCGTCGATGTATTATCACACATGCAAACGCATAAATCCATTTTGAGACCGTTTTTCATGGTTACCATTATTTAATCAGGTGCCATTACGATACCACGCACGCAATGATACATTGATACCTCGCAGATGGTTAGATTTAAATCCGGCAATCTGCTAATAATTTGATGAAGTGTATGGTTTTTAAATAGCGATAAACTTTATCATCTTAGATGGATTAAATTATCCATTCGAGGTAATGGTAATTCGAAGATAAGTGGTGGTATTTTGCTCATTAAACGCCCGTGATTCATCACATTTTTCTAGTATAAAAATTTCGTCATGCGGAATAATGCGAGTTTTCCATCGTACTCCACTTTCTAGCTAAAAAAAAAATTTGTGAACCGGAAAACGTTAATTTCCCCGAAGAGATGGAATCCATATCTGTCATCGAGGTTTAATTTTAGCACCTTTCTAGTTCTACGATTGGTATTTATGTGAAAAAATAAACGGTTCTTTTATTGTTAGATAAGAATGATCGATAGGTGGTATCTTGTATGTAATTATGTATCGAAAAAAGTGGTTGGTCGTTAAAAATAGATACAGTATTGCTTGCAGATAACTTTATATGCAATTTTTTTTCCATAATTACATATGCTATATAAATCGTTTAGTTGAATATCTACCTCCCATTTTGATAATTTCCTAACCTATTATGTGCTTGAGCTTAGATGTTATAAATTTACGTATTCATAAATAGATTTTTTTTCTTCAAATTTAAATGCAATAAGTATCGTAATTTTTTCAGCAACTTGAAAATTTCAATGATTAATCGAGTCGCATTCATCATGATTTCAATATACTTACAAAATAATTTCAACAGTTATCACGAAATATACAAAAGTGTAAGAAAATGTTCTCCTTTACATTATAATTACGTGTATTCAACTGGTATTTAAGTACACGAAAAATCTATTTTGTTTTAGGAACATGCTTATAAACGAACGAACGATATACCTGCCATTATTACCGTTCATAGGTAACCTGTACGCGAATGTTTGATATTTTTATCGATAATTATATAGTCTGTTAATCGATATATTTAAATATACGCGAGCACGTGACAAGTTGATACTGGCCGAATAAAGAGAATGCGGAAAAATATAATTGGGATAACGTTGGTCCGAATTTGGACGAAGTTTTCAAATTCGGATGATAAACAGATTTAAATAGGTCAATCGTCGTTGCGCTATAGGCATTCAAGAACGAATGGTAGTTAGAACTTGTTTTACGTTTTCTATGAAATGAGATTTGCACTTATGACGCGGCAAAATCGAGAATTTTCTATTCATTTAGTGCGGATTTGGATTGAAAATTTGGTCGTTCAGTTTACACGATTATCTAAGAATTAAGCGAGGAAAATATTTTCCATATGACTTACTGCTTTCTGCGTTCTGTCTTTCCTTTTCCTAATTTTTTTCCTTTCTTTCTTCATTTAAGCTTGCTTTTTGCTCTACATGTTCGTAAAAACGGTAAATTATTTCACGTCCGGTAGACACTTGGCACATAAAAATCGTATTCCAAAACGTCATAATCAACGTATCGATAACATTTTGGTTAACCACGTATTATAATACAGTGAAAAGCGATAAAAACAAAACAACGTTGAACGTACGGACGAGAAAAAACGTGCGTTTATTTTTCGAAAACTAATTCACGTTTATCCACGTAGTATGTGTATCCGATGTGAAATTACGTTAAATAGTTAAAATCGCGTACAAATCAATCGTTAAAAAATAACCGAAGGCGGACGGTGGAACGATATTTTGTGTTTATTTTTATCAGAAAAAACTTCGCGAAATAAATTTTTCACCTGCGAATGATAAACGAGGAGAAAGAAGACTAAAAGAATGATCCAGCACGGTAGACTCTCAGGAGACTAGTTTCGGTTGATTTGATGCACGAATTGGAGGGGATGTTTGGAATGTCATCGTATTTTACAAATATTAACCTCAAAATTTGTTTTTCTTTCGTGATCGAGGTTAAAGCGTGCGGGTTATTTTGAAGAAATACGTATTTCGACAAATTTTACAAACCTACTTAGATACTTTTGTGGAAAGAAAGTGGAGGGAAAGTTAGTCGCATTGAAGGTTGAATGGGTGGCATAATTTATATTTAAGCGCCACTCGACAGAATTATTTTGGGACCAGTTCGGCATTGTAGAAAGGTTTTTCGGTCGAGTGTTGGTTGTTGTTTTGTTGAGGGGTGGAGACGTAAACGGAGGGTGGTATTGTGTGGTTAATGATTTTTTTTTGTAGAAGGTTGTAACGTTTATTTTTTTGAACAGGTATTTTCCAAACCTCGGAGTTCGTGACGATGTATCGGGTTTATATGAAGGAGTATTATGCAATTTACAGGCCTACGTTGGAGTTTTCGTTAAATGTGAACTTCTAGCGACTTATCTATTTTCTTGAAGTCTTGATATTTGCTGAAGTAGTGTTTGAAAAAAAAAGTTTGAGATATAGTAAAATGGTACCTTGCTTATATTAGCTTATGAGGTGAATTGTCCACGTTGTGTTTGATTAAGCCTTTTACTCGATTGCTGATTTTTTATTTGTTATTTGATATCGTTATCGAAGTGCGAATAAATAATGTGAACTCAAGTGCCAAATAAATGTAATCAAATATAATTCATTATCATCATGATTCTGCCGTAGAGCTAAAATATTGATGTAATATGGCATTTATTATTGCGATATTACATACAGGTAGATAAGAAAAGGACATGGATAGTTTTTTTTCTATTGTTATTATATCATAGGAGAAATTTTTTGATTTATTGTTAGTGAGAAATTGGTATGAGTAGCATAGGTGATAACTTATAGGTTGCTTGTGTGCTCTACCAACACCTTAAAAAAAACTATGTTGAGAAGCAGCACTTGGATATTCCTCAAAAACCCAAAACAGCTCATTTTCTGTTAGATTTTCAGTATTTTTTTTTTTTAATTTTTTTTGATAATGTTAATTTGTTAATATTTGTTTTTTTTTTTTCAAATTTAGTCAACACTTTATTTGCTTTTTTACGCTCAATTTTCACAATTTTCCTAGCTGTATGGTAGGGGAAGCTTTTCTTCTCTTTATACTTGTAAACTTAATACCAATTTATTTGAGGAACACCTCGAGTAAACCCAAATTGCCACCCATGATGTATAGTTTGTTATTTATAACATTAAAATAATACGTATTTCAGTTATTTCATGAGTACGATTTATCACCTATATGTATGTAAATGATTTAACATTTGATTTTTTTCAGCCATTTTTAACAAAATTTTACATCAAGCCGGTACTCAGAGTGGATAAATGGGGAGAGGGAAGAGAGTTAATTTTTTGAGAATATGAATTTTTTAGTTCTCAGTCAAAGTAGGTATAATGAGGAGAGGGTAATTTTATTAAATGAAATTTTACTCACGCGCCAAAAATTATTTATTCACAATCAAAATGATATGAAGTCTGATTTTTATTTGAAAATTATGATTTTCGATTTAATTTCCCATTTATATTGCAAATACATAATAATTACGTATGTTATCAGTAAATGCGAATCACATATTTCGTTCCATAAGTACCATATTTATCTGCATAACGCACCTATCTCTACCCATATAAAAAAAAAAAAAAGGTCATGGAAGTACTGACTTTTATCCCCTCCTGCTTTGGCTACGGCCTTGTTCCACGTTCATCTCTATTATGACTCAACTATTTGCTTTCATTCGTAATCAAAATAAAAGCAAATGATTAGAAAAAATATAAAATGAAAATAATATTTGTCGAATATTGCGAAAAGCAGATAAAAACTCTACTCAAATTTAATACTTAATTAATAAAAAAAAAAATATCCCTAATGAGGGAATTAATAGTACGTACTCTATTACTGATATCGAGATATCGACAAATTGAATTGGTAGGTATTTCTTTTTTTTTTTTTTTAATAAAAAAAAGAGATTTTTGGTGTAACCTAATTAGACTACAAATTAAAAAAAAAGTGCGTAATACTCGGGTATTCTATGTTTATAAGAAAATTAAAAATTGTTTCACTGATGATAAAATCCCTAATTACAACACCGGTAAAGTTTACCAATAGGTAAATATCCATTATAAAGGTTAAATTCTATAGCATTAAATTTGAAATCTCATCTTCACGTTGAAGAAATATTTACCTCTATACGAGTAAGTATTCGTAAGTTTCCGTACAAAGTAACCAAATTGACTCATTCTATAGAAAGAGTCGAAAATTAGATTTTGTTGGTTGAACGCTTTGTCGGTGTAGTTTTTCCTTCTCTTTTATATTTTACTTTTATTTTTTAAGTGATTGTTGGTTTGTCATTATCGTAGAAACCGACTCGAATCTGTATAATTACCTGAATAGTCACATCCTCATCTCTTGGTTTTTATAGCGTACGGAGTATCCAACAATATACCGATCAGCTCGCTGAAGTCAAGATGGAAGGTTCTTTAAAGAGCAAGAATGTGGGTAAACACTCCTTCGGGCAATTTTATCATCGGGATGTCATTTACAAAAAAGCCGTTCACCGACTATTGGATAAAAATAGAGGATGTGGGCGTGTCCTTTTATGACTGTTCGCCGATGGAAATACGAAGATTCTTTTTCAATCAAACTATCGTCATCCGATGAGAGCAAGGTCATTCGGTATAAAGAACTCGTACGAAATGGGATTTTCTCCAGCCAACGACGATAGATGATTGAAGTACGCGAGCATTTGAAATTGTGTCCATTTTGCGTTTGTGTGCAAAATTGGCATTCGTTTATTGGAGCAACCTAATGTAAATATTTTCGTTGACATTGAATGAAATATCTAACGGAATATCGTCGGTGCCCAGTAGTTTTTCTATTTGTATAATGATTAATGCTTCATTTTACGGCGAATTATTATGCAATTTTATGGACGTTAGTAGATAAGAATTGGATATCGAAGATGTTCGTTGTTCAATGTTTGTTCTAATGAATCATTTCATAGTTTTCAGAGTCAAAAATTAAAATTGATTTGATTCGCAATTTTTGAAACCTAATTGTTATCTATAATTTTTATTTTTATTTATTTATTTTTTTCAGGAGTAATACTGAAAATCACTACGTAAGAAAATAATTCCAGATTACTTTCCTTCATAGCCGAATGAAAAGTATATGGTTCCTAATTATGCATGCTCAATTGTATTTATCGGAAAAATCTTTCGTTGTCAACCATAATTCACCAATCTTCTAAAAATCGAACCATTTTATAAATCATAATTTCTATTCAGTTGTACACCTTGTGTAAGACACGCAACTTCCAATATCTCGTATGTAATTATGATTTATAACTCGTTCTCTTTAATTTGATCTCATAACTGGAGATTTATTATTAGTTGTGGAGAACGATTCATGAAATCATGATAAAGGAATCGAGCAGTTTGGTATTTTTTTCACGATGTAGATTCTATATCTGTAAACGTTGTTATTACGAACAATACGCGTACACTAATGATACATATGTAGCGAAGAATTTCAATACGACGTTAAATTCTGAAATACCTTTTCCAGTTTCACTTTGCGGTAGGTTTTTTCAAACAGATTTTATTAAAAATAAAAATATCTGTTGAAGAAAAAAATGAATTATTATGAAACCGGTTTTAAAATTTACTAGTTTCATAAAATACGTTACAAAAAGTAGAGTTAATGGGTAGCTTTTCTATATATTTTTAAAATTGTTAGTACCCGTTGGTTAAAGAAAACTCCTCAATCAGCGGCCGCCGTTTACGATGAAATACTGCGTGTTTCGACTCCACCTCCTCATCGGTATCGTGTTTATTACATTGTTTGCTTTTTAATTTAAAATTTTACTTTCTAGAGCGGTTTTGTTTCAGCTTTTATTTGCACTCGGTAAAGTGCATAGTCTGGTGGGCTGGCGGTCATCAATTATCGTTAAAGTCGTTGAGCGACGATGGGTGAAAAGTGGATTATCTTCGTTATTGCTCGAGTATGTTCGTTGGATTTTACTACTTCAAATGGATTTTGAAAAATTTGTAAAAATACTGAAAGAAAAAAAAATTGTTTTACTCGCCTGAAGAAATGGTTACATAAGTAACAAAGTGATAATATAGTATTATAATGTCTACGATATATGTTAGAGTAGCTTGTTTAATAATTGATATATCTACGATCACTGACAGAATTGTCAACGGAACGCTAAACATGCAATAATGTCTTTATTTCTTTATTAATCCTTCCGCAGTAAATGCGATTGTAATTAATGCATTTTGTCGGCGTCTCACGATTGCCATACAAAGTCACACACACTGCACTTCAAACAACTATTCGAACGTGTTAAGATAGAAGCCCGGAATTTTTTCATCTTTCCTTTAAAGGCAGTGGAAAAATTCATGCTAAATTCTGTCTGCGTTGTTTTACGAAAACTTGAAACTTGGCTGTTGGATTTTTATGATTTATCGAAAAGTCGAGTTTTTTTTTTCTCGACTTAGCCTATTAACGATTTTTGGAATTACAAGTTCTTACATGGAAATGGTCTAATTCTAGGAATATTTTTTGCATGCGTTTATAGGTAGCCTGAAGTCAGCATCCAATGAAGTAGGCGTTTGGCGTGTGCCGACTCGGACATGTAAGCCAAGTTCGAGTCGGTATTTAATTCTTGTCACGTGTTCAATTGATCTTTCCTTCGTAAATTTCAACTTCATTCATAATTATACCACGTTCTGTGTCTCATCATTCAACTGACCGATTAGTTGCCCCGTAAATCTTTACTGCAAATAATGAAAACATATATCTAGTTCGAGATTGTATTTTTTGTATTTTTTATGGATTTTTTTTTTTTTTCGAATCGCTTATAACTTTATATTTTAAATATAATGTTTCCGGGTATTTTTACGATCATGTTAGTAGTGAAAGTATTATAATTAAAGTACGGTGTTAGTTCTAAGTAATCAATTCGTAAGAATTTAAAGATAGCGTCATGCAGTCTTCTATTATTATTTCCACAGCCCACGTGCGCTCAAGCAGTGTTAATTTGCGGTGAATATTCAGATCGCTCTTTTTTTCCAACGTATGACCGTCGTTTAATTGTGTTAATTGCACCATCCGGCAGTAATTTCATCTATGACTTTTTTACATAAATTCCTTCATTGGTCATAACCTTACGTGTAACGTGATACCATTTTTAGAGATTTTTTCGTTCAAGTATAATATAGCTTTAGCGTATGGAACTGATTTTTGTGTTGGTACCAGGGGTGTTGCTTAAATTCGAAAGTAAAATGTTTCCCAGGTTGTAATACTATGTATTAATACATTTTAAATTGTTTCCATCTAAAAAGTAATGGTACTTGTGATATGTTTATTCGTAAATTCATCACCATCTATTAATAGTCTTTTAGATAGGTACATATATTCTGAAAAATTCCTGCTTGAGTAGGTAATTGTGACGCATCATTCTGAAATTCTTACTCTCGCTCGTGTTGATTTTCTTCAATTTATCGATTAATAAGCCAATCAAATAAATATAGTTGCAAATCAACCTCAAGGTAATGATGAAGTCTTTACTTCTTGTAATAATAATCTCCGTGTTGTTTAAGTTGTATCGTTACAGGGCCGGAAGAGTCGACACTGGTCGTAGTCAAGCAATAATAATTTAGGAAGTGCCGCATAATCGTAATTATGAGATGACATATTTATGAAATTTTTTCTACCATTTGACCTAAGTTTCTGAGAAATTTAATATGAGGTACCTATGTTCAAATGAAATACATTTAAAAGTAATTAGTATCCTTACTTACTATTCTTGAAGTAACAGTTAGAAAATTCTCCTATCATTTGTCTACGTGTAATGGAATTTTTTTATGTGAAAACAAAGCTGTCAAACTGTATTATCGTAGAATTAATGCTTAAAAAATATAATAACATTTTTAAAATTTTCAAACTCTGACGTACATAATGTAGAATCTTCATTTTCAAAAAAATCCTATATTTTGATTAAAAAAAAAAAATAATATACTTGTAAGAAATGGAATGATTTTCATTTTTTTTTGCCTGCATCAAATTAACTTAATATCGATCATGTTCATACTATCTCAAATTTTTCATTCATGTACTGATTTTTTAGGACTGTTGAGCTCGTTATTAGACTCTATTTTTGCCAGAAATATGTATATGTTTTTAATTTGAAAAAAATTCCCCACCCCAAAAAACAACAACATAAATGTTATTTTTCTCGTAAATTCATGATATTGTATTTATCTACTTGTTTTTCCTTAACTTTCTATTAAATCTAGAGTTTTCTTTATTTTCATTTTTTTTTCTTATTTTATTTCAGTTCAATTCAGTTTCAAGCGGTAGTGAAGCTGTTTTATCAAGATTCAAATCTGTAATCAGTAAATTGGACTTTGTTTGAAAATATCTCATTCATTCGACTTCCTGACCTAATTTAATTTAAAGAGGAGAATTTTCAAATTCAAGGTATTACAAATTTCAGAAAGATTCATATAACTTGTAAAAATTTCCTGGAGAAGGACGTCCTTTTTTTTGGAAATTGGGAATAGTAACTCTACGAATAGGAACAACCTGAAGCCAAATTTGGGCTATGAAGATTAATGAAAAAATGAATATCACATATTGGATATTTTTCCGCATATTTCTCTCTGTATACTTGAGGAAAGAGGTGAAAGTACTGCACTACTGGTGAATACAAAAAATGAAAATAAAATTGGATCAAAGAGCAACTGAAAGCAGTATTGTGGAGAGATCACTTCGAGTGGTTGAGGTGTAAAGCAGCTAACCTCTGTTTCTATCTCGTATACCCTTAATGCCTTTCGTATATATGTATAACTCGATTTCCAGAGTACTACATTTAAATATCGTTGTTTCAGTTTTTCCTGATTCTTTTTATATATTTCTGTGCATTAGCATTTTATAGTCAGTAAGCTGTAAGACTTGAGAAGTGCTTTTTAAGTGAAGCGAGAACTTTCAATTTTGTTCTTTGAATAAAATATGAAGACCCTTTGCTTTTTCAATGCATAGTATAACCAAAAGTATGTAGGCACTAATTTTGAATTTCATTTTTAAGCCACTAATGAAATTTTTTCAAATTTTAATCCCACACATATTTTTAATTTCATTAAATTCTTATTAAAAAATTATTGTTATTTAAAAAAAAGTTAGGTATATCTTGAAATTTGAAAAATTAAAATGATTTGAGGTTGAAAATTTCTTCAAAATAATTTCCTCAAAAATGAACGAATGAAATGAGTTGAAATTTTGTGTGATAATAAAATTAAAATACTCGGACAGTGCTAAAAAATCTGCTTTATTTTTTTATTTTTGACATTTTAAATTTCATAATCACGTTTGAAAATTTAACGAATTTAGACTACTTTGAGAAGTTGCTGAGAAGATAAAATTGAAAATTTGGAAAATTAATTTTATCAGCACCTTCCAGTTGGGCTCGAACAATAAAATTTAAAAAAATAGTTTATTTCATTCATTTGTTCTAGAGAAAGACTTTTTCGATAGGTAAATGCTGTTTTTGAAATTTTTTATTCATCATTACGATTTACCAACACTAAAGAGTAAACATCGACTTGAACTTTTGATTATCATGTGATATTTATGTAAGATGAAAAATAAGAATCGCTATAATGTGTTTTTCATCGAACAGAAAATGGGCAAAGTGTTCACCAAATCGTTCATTTCACTTCACTGAAGAAAAACTTCGATTTTAGTTATAAGTTCTCGAAGGGGAAAAAAATTAATAAAAAAACGTATTACAGCATCTAAATATAAATCATTAAGGGGTAAGAACTATAATGCTTTAGAACTATAGAAACGATGGTATTGAATGTACTGATCAAAGCCTTTGAGGAATTTAATTTGCAGTACTAGCGGAGAAAAAACTGAGTGCCTACTCAATAAATAAACCCGCGAGAAATTCACTGAGTTCACAAAATGACAAGTTTACTTCATTTCATTCGCGATTAAATTTTTGTTCATTTTTTTTTACTTCATTTTTGATTTTATTCAGGAAAAATTTCGAAGCTCATTCCAGAAAATGTCGAAGTGTACAAAATCAATGATCAAAGGTTCAGTAGTTCAAGACTGAACTTGCGTCGTGTGTAATGAGAATCAAACTGAAATTTCATGGAAACAAAAGTAGGTATAAAAGGAACCAAGAAAAAGAGAGTGTAAAAAAATTCTAAACCCTAAATCTTGAGCAAGGTCTTGAATAAAAAAATATTAAAATTCCAACTCATCTTATTTTTTATCTATTGTTAGCAGTTTTTGTTGATGAGAATTCAACAGTCAAGTACCTATGATATTTTTTTACATATCTATTATATTTCATCATCAGTCATTATTCATTATCGTAAATAAATATCACTTGATCATTAGAACTTTGAAATGCTCCTTGATTTATTCAAAAAACAAAATTTACAATTTTCACCTTGCGTAATAACTTCGTTTTTTCAGAAACTTCTAGAACAATAATAATGATCCATGTTAATCATTAATATGATAAAACTCGTTTGTTTGTTTTTCTGTTCTGCTCAGATGAAAAATATTAAAATTACCTGAAGTTTGGCATTTCATCCACAGTGTGTAGTGATATTAGCTACTTTTCACAACAATATATACCGAGTGACCACAATATCACACGAATGGACATTAAATGAGCATTATTATCTCATCATTTGATCAGTGAGTGAATAAGGTTTAAAAATATAAAATTATAATAATATGCTTAAGTAATATTACTCTTGGATATATGTGGTTAGTACATATTTAATTATTTGTAAGTAAGTAACTACGTATGTGTAGGCATACAATTAAGTTGAGTTTACCTAGTGACAAGGGTTACCAGAGCATATTCTTCATTAATTTTTCCCATTCATCGCCTCGAAAAAAAACACGAGTATTTAAAAGAAAAAATGCTACTTATCCGCGTATGATCGCTGTCACGCTGACAACCCCTTACAAATTTCGAACGTACACCTTGTTGCGTGAAAAAACGGTGAAAAAACTTTCTCAAAAGAAAGTCATCTCAGGATGAGATCTAGAAACTAAGATTTCGATGTTCGATAATGACACTGTGGAACATTAGTTTTAACACATGCGGTACTGTCTTTTGTGTATTGCACAAATGCCGTAAATTTCCATGTAAAAACCTGGTATCACGTTCTGCTCTCCGAATACCTACACCTGAAATCGATCTGGAAAAGAGATCTGGCTGATGACTTAAAAGAAAACGCGCAGCCCTCCACAGGAATAAGGTTGACCGCTTTTTGAAATACGCTCGTGAATACCCTCCTCGTGCGTGATATTAAGAAAAAATAATGGCCTTTGGAGCTATTTTTTCGAGGAGCTACGCCTAAGTAGTTTTATCTGTTAAAGGTTGTAAAAATGTAATTGAAAATACCAAGGGACCGGATATGCGCCTTACCTCATGAATGAACTGATCGTTATCAGCGAATTCCACGGTCAGTAAAAAGGCCGACTTATGCGTGAATAAAAGCGCTTTTTTTTTTCGCAGGTAGAGTGCTCAGAATTTGTGAATGAAATGTAAAAAGATGCGGGAATGAGTTAGCGCCACTTCCATATAAGGTGTGATTCTGTAACCGATGAAGTTCTGAAATGAAGAAGGGTCTAAGAAACAGCATGGAGTTCGGCGTGTGTTTTTTTTTTTGTTTCGACGAAAACCCCAAGTTTTATACCTTTTATTCGTTTATACGAAGCCGTCGACGTCCGAATAATGGGAAATAAAGTTGCGAAGAAGAAAAATCGTCTATTTGCGTAAAAACCGCAAAATACCGGTTTTCTTATCCTAATTTGAAGCATGGTGTAATTTATTGTACATAATGAGAACTTTGGTAGTTCGATAATTATAGGTTTTATTTTTGGTGAAATGTATGGAGCAAGGGTGTTTGTGGAGTTCGTTCGGCAGTTTTATATTTATCGTGTTTCGGTTTAATAGCCTATGCTTGTGTGATCGATTCAGATGTTATTGCACTATGTATTCGTTTGTTTTATATCGCAGCAGCTATGATCGTCTACGGTGCGAAATCTGGATTAAAATTGATTATAACATTGATTGAAAAATTAAAAAGAAATAATTCCTGTTTTGAAGGGGAAAAATCATATAAATTCACTCGAAGTGACCTCTCGTCGTACACATACTGTTTGGTATACCAGACACACTGTCTTGAACTCTCGGTTCGCCTTAAGACATTATTTATCTGCTATACTAGTAATCAATCATGTCCGTACTAAATGATTTTATTGAGAGACCATCTATCAATCGATGAATGTGGTCGAGTTTGTCGTGATTATTAATGCTTTTTTATTCCTATACTTCGATTTTATATCGAGAAAAAGCTTTTTTTTCATCTTGCGATGCGTGATAAATATAGAAAAAATTCGTACCGTGAGTAAGCATCTCGATTATTGGCATGAATTACGATAATTTTTTTCGCCTTTGAACATATTTCAGGTATTCTAGACGTTTGACAGGAAATACTCTAGCAAATAACGTATCGAAGTTGTGACAAATCTTATGAATTGTGGCTGATGGGAGGGTTTAAGCTATGCAAAAAGCTTATTTTACATTTTAATCGCTTATAATGACCAAATGAAATTTGTTATAAAATAAATCAAACTGCACTAATTTTCTTATCAATTTGTTTTCCCACCTACTGTTGTCAAGGTTGCAAAATGCTAATATTGTCCCCAGGAGTAATTTTAGGGCACCATTAAATTTTTTTCATACGTAAATAAAGATACCTGCGTATTGTAACATTGATAATTTTTTTTTCTAAACTTAAAAACAAGTAGAAAAAATTTATAAATCGGTTTTACTTGTCAATCATTTCGTCGAAGTCTACTCTGTATGCTAATAAGTGTTCTGTAGAGCAGAATGAATTTTTTTTGAACAGTGAAAGTGAACAGAGAAAAGGAGTTGGGCCCCTGCAATGGAATAAAATTTGGATCCTCAAAGTCGATGGCAGCTGTTAAAATTAAGTCAAATTAGTAAATATTTGAAAATTTCAAAAGCATCGATTTTCGGGCCATTTGAAATTTTCAGCATTAAAAAATGACATTTTGTCATTTGGGCCATTCCATTTCAACGATATGAAGAGCTCAACTTTCAATAATTGAAACAAGTATATGGGCGCTCTTTTCTAAACATTTGAAAAAAAGAAATCATTAACCCAATGTATTTTTATTTGCAGTATTTTCAAAATAAATAAATGTCCTCTTGGACGCGTATGATGGAACTCTCAAATTCTGAGAAAAAAAAATTTAAAAAGTGAGCAGCCATGCTGCATTATTGGAGCTGAGTTTTTAATTTGGGCTTATTTAGGTTTCCAAATAACATAACCCCTTCATGTCTACAGGCCACTCTTAATGCAAGAGTCTCAAAACCTCTACACTATTCCTTCCAAAACCACATAAGAAGTTGAATTTAGAACAAATGTAATATTTGTTACCATGCAGTAACCATATGAACACATATTTTTCAAATTATAATTACTTGAGGCTGCATTTTTACATATGATTAGCCATTTTGAATCCAGGAGGTCATATTCTGATCAGTAATTAAACCTACATACAAAATTTGACTTTTTTAGCTCAATTTGGTTAGGAGATATGGAAGATACATGAAATCTTTTGTTGCAATTTCCCTCCAAAAGTTGTTTTTTGTTTCGACTCTCCTCTAAATTGACTTGGAAAGCTAAAATCACTTTAGATCATTTCATCATATGACACCACAATGAAAAATTTTCAACCTCTCGTGTATCTCATTATATTTTGAGGTAGATAACCTTCTCCCTTTCAACGTCATGTATGGAGGTGAATTGGGGATATGATTCTTTTCGTTAATATTCGTATGAATCCATATTAATTACATTTTTACTAATTTGAGGCTCCTCAAGCTCTACTCAAATTTGATAATACACTATTTTGGATTCATTTTGACCCAAATTCAAGAGGTCATATTCTGGTCACTAACTAACCATATAGAAGATTTAAAAAATTTCATGATCCAAAACTTCCTCAAAAAGCCTTTTTTTGCTGCAACCCTGCCCCCCTCAATGCACTTAGAAAGCTGAAATTTAGATATGTTGGTGTCCGTGACTCTCTCTTTCATTTGATATCAAAAACGAAAAATTTGAGCTAACTGCCCTGTCCTCAGCTTCCCTTAAAATTTAAGATTATATGCATATATACCAAAAAGTTACACATTTGCCAGATGATTGCAAATGATCTGAAACACAAAATTTGAAGATCCCAACCTCCAGTACATGTTTTTTGAATTCATATTTTTGCTGATGTTTTCCTCACAGCATTCAGTTTTATTTATCGTATTTCGTATACTTGAATTACCTACTAATAAAAATGAATACAAGTGTTATTGATTTTGGTCACCGAAATAGATATAAGAGGACAAAAAAATAAGATAATAGGCGATATTAGCGCCACTACGTACCCATGTAACGAATTAACTATATGATGCATGCAAGTCATAGCAAGTAAATAAGTTGTGAAAAAAAATTTGGTGATTCTTCAATCCCCTACGAAGGAGTTAGCATCGTAATTTAAATATTATTAATTATAATCAATATCAAATGAAAGAGGCCCAAATAGGTACTTGTTCCAAATGATAAAAATTGAAATTTTTATGCCAAAAGTGTACTTAACAAAATTTTTGAAAGTTTCATGAGTTCGTTAGAATCTCCTTGCGATGGGTTATTGAACTGCGAAGACCGTTTATCTTCTGGTGAATTTATTCTCTTTCTACGAAAGCCAAAAATTGGTCATTATGTTTTGCAAGAAATAAAATGATGATTGTTTCTTTTACCTCTGGGCCAAAAGCAAAAATGAGCGGAATCGAAGGTTGTGAGGTCAATAATCGTATTATTTGGGTGAATTGATACAGAATCACCCATTTAAGGAATGAAAGAATTTTTAGCGACGAGCAATTTTTTTTGATCTTAGTGGTTTTAACTTTTTTACATTTTCTTGTGAAAGATTTTTTCGTAAAAAACTTCTAAATGATGTCATTTTTTAAGCAGTGCAATTATATTTTGTTGTTTGAGTCCTGAAGATCTCAAATCAAGGTCATACTGTGATATGAACAGTAAATTACCTATTTATTCATTTATGAAGATACGCAAATGTAGGGGGTTACAAAAAAAATTAAAAAATCGTGGCTTTAAATTTTAAAAAATTGAGGAAATGTGGGATCGTCGAAAATAAATTTCGAAATTATGAAATGTTAACTTTAAAGACTGAAATTTTGTTAATTTTTCTGAAGGTCATTTGGCTTCTATGCGTTTTGCTTCACCTCTCTTATAGTTTATATTTTATTGTTATCATAGCCCGTTTTAGGATGGTTTAAGTGCCTAAATCCTCCTCCCTCAGAGTTTCTTTTTTACCTTTTTTTTTAGGGGTTTAAATTAACTTTTTGGTAATTACTATCTTTTCCACTTAACTTTATGGAACTGAACCCCCCCCCAAAAAAAAAGCGATCCTAAAACTGGCACTGATCGTTATCATTTGCAATATTAGACATGAAAAAGAAAAATACAAAAAAAAAAAAGAATGTTTAAATTCTTCAAAACTTCTAAAGAGCTGCGTATTGTGTCAGTCAGTTATACCAAAAATTAGCTGGATATAAATTATGTCCCAAAACCGAAAATATGTCTAAAATGTCCAGACTGATGTTGATATGGATGCGCTAATTATTAATAGAAACGGATAGAAAATTTTCATGACCTTGTAAAACGGATTAATGTTTTAGTTGTACTGGAAGAAATCAAGATACATACTTTTTAGTATCTAATGTGCCCACCGGATCTACCAAAGATTACATAAAGGATACTCTACTTACCTTTATACTTTCGATTATGTTCGCTATGTAACGTTACTCAGTAGTGGATTTCGCATTCCATTGTTTATCGAAAACAATTCATTTTTGATTGGAAATGCGAGGTATTCAGTATCTAATTATTATCAGATACCTAATCAAATTTTTTAGCAGTAGTTAGTCAAGTTTGACCGTTATTTTCAAAATATATGCCAGAATGTATTAACACGAGGAATGAAGCTTTTGGCTATTACTATTCAATACTTTGCCAGTAATAAGATCAAAAGGTACAGAAATATTTGTAGCTGATAACACACATTTGAAATATTTCAGTGGCTGGTTCGAAAAGAGAATAAAGTGTACTGAATGTTTGATATTCATTCAATTCGAGTCTTCAATTTTTGCTTTGTTTTTTGTGTTTATTTGGGAGATTTGTGATTGGAGTTTTGTTGATGAATGAATAAATTTAGTTAAGCCAGTACAATATCGATGTTCTGGTGAATCGGTATTCATATAATAGGGAGTAGTCATAATACTTGTTAAATTACCTCAAAGAACACCATAAAAATTTCACCTCCCTAATTCAATTTTTAACTTCTCAAAATGACGTCAAAGTTTCAGTAATTATGAAAATTTTCAAAAAAATCGAATTTTCGGCCAATTAAAAATTTATTTACTTTCCAAAAGTAGCATTTAGTTGTCCAAAAACTGGAAAAAATTCTAGCCTACAATGTTTTTTTAAATTTAGGAGATATAAATATTTCTTAAATTTTTTTCAAAAACCACGAACTTTGGTTATTTTTAAAAATGAACTACAAATGGAAATGAATTATGCGAGGCTTATTTTAAGAAAATTTTCCAATTGCACAAAATAGCTACTAAACCACTTCTGTGCGACCAACTGATCTTTGTACCCCTCAGCGCCAAATCTTCTTGAAAAAAAATTTCAAAATAATTTAATTTTTCTCGTTGTTTTTTGTTGGATTAAGAAATAAAAGCTCAATTATTTCGTTTCCATGTATTCTAAACCATACGTGTATTTATTAAATTATGTAATTTATTCAACTTTTGATTGATTATTACTCTAGTTTATTCGGAAGCACTGATTCTCGATAAAATTAATTTAAAACAATTAATAATGAAAAAATAAAATGTTAAAAATTTACTATTAAATTTTATGATAAATGAAAAAATTTGCATTCTGTTTGAAGTTACGGAATTTCAAGCTAAGTGTTGCAAAGATCACTGTCTTGGTCCCACAGCATATAGTTTCAGTGCAGTTATTCAGCTATTATAGCTACAGCCCATAGTACAGTTGAATTAGCCTAGCTGCTTGAACAAATTGGGAGGAATAACATAAAAATTTTTGGATTTTCAAATAAAAGCTTTTGAAAAAATTGAATTTCAAATCCAACATCCCTTATAGGAGTGGATTTGAATCCAAAATCCGGATTTTGAGGTTTTTGGATTTTAAATCCAGAAGGATTTGAATTTTGCCCAACTTTGATCTTTTTTAAATTAACTTTAATTGATGCTTTTTGAAATAAAATTTAAAGAAGGTTTAGACCTTTTAAATTAGAAAAAAATAATTGTTGTCTAAAATTTTTTGCAGTATTTGGAGGATGAAAATGTATGTATGACGTGAAGGTAAGAAAATTTTCAGTTAATGGAAAATTCACTTCGTTTTGAGGGATTTAAAAATTAAGTTAATGAGCTTAAATGTTTATGGCTTTCTTTTGAAATCATTTAGCTACTGTTTTGACCAACATCTTCACTTTTTGAAAAAAAAAAAACAAAACAAAATTGGGCCCATTCTAGTAAGTCCTAATACATTTAAGTGTTCGTAGTCGTAGTACTTATTTAGGAAGTCTTTGAAGGCCATTGTATGAGTACTAGAGGTCTTAAGGAGGCCTTTTAAAATGAAGTGTAGTAAGGGTTGAGAAAAGAGCTATAGTATATTAATATCAGGGGGTAGGGTGATGTCTTAGTGTGTTTTCAATGAATACAGGTTAGATTTACTAACTCAATATTTTATAATAAATTAATTTTTTTGTTTCGATTTCATTATTTTTTGTAATTTAAAACTCGATAAAATTCCTGATGATGATTTTTTATGGATTTTATTTTTATCGATAAGTTCAATTCACCTAATTTGTTTTTGTTATCATTTTTAAAGAATAATGCAAATATTACAAAAATTTGTGTAAATATTTGAAAAAAATGGTACATACCTGATTGCCGTCCAAATGTATCAAATCTACTGATACATTATACAAAGAAGGAGGAAATGCATTAAGAAGACTTTAATTTTTTTTTCTTCATTTCTGCAGGGTATTTTAATTGAAACATTCTCGTCTTTGAAATTAAATTACGGTTTATGAAAATGAGAAATATATCTCGAGCAAACGCATCATTGTTCGAAAACATTCGGGAAGTAATACAAGCTCCGAATAGGTCGTCAGGCAAATATGCAATCGTAACAGATATTACGCGAGTTCACGTTGCATAACCGCGAGCCATCGAATTTACAATTTAGTTCACAGAAATTCCTGTTAAAGGGAAAAATCCGAATGATTGGATATCTCGCAGAGAATTAAATGGACGATGGCGCTAACATAACATGTTTTCAAAAAGGAAGGAATTCAAAGAATCTCTTTTGTGACATATTACCGTCTTCTAGTTGAAAAAAGAAAAAACAATTCCATTCAAACGATTCCAGAAACAATGGAATACCTTCGCTGTGGTCAACTGTCTTTTCAAATTGCCGTCTTGCTTTTTATTCGAACCCGGTCCCAAAAATGCGGGAAATATGAAGGCGAAAAAAATGAATTTTTCAGAAATTCATAAAAACTCGGATCGCTGCGCGTCTGTGAGATTTTTTCTTGGTTCGACGAGGAAATTGATAGTCTTACGATGCCTGTTGGAGTTACGAGACACATCTCCATTTCTAAATATGACAGCTTTTGATCGAGTTCTCGTTTACCGGAATGTATAAGGGATCGCGCGAGCATACGAGTCCGTGGACAGGAAATGGTCACCGAAATGAACCCGACCAAGTTCTATGGTTGATGGGTAAGGTGGAAAATTAGGCTTCTCGATCTTCGTGTTTTATCGCGAAGGGTACGTTACTCCATATTTCGCCCTCGTGAGACACTTTGGAGATGGAGAGATAGCGAACGACTAAAATGATCAGCGACGTGAGATACGAAAGGATGGAAGAGATGATTTCAGCAGTTTCCAAACACCTATCGGGAGGAAAACGCGTACAATTTATTGCTTCCTTTTTGCGGCAGTGGCTTGTCGTTTCAAAGGACACGATTGACAAGAATCCGAACGCGCAGTGATTGGTTAAAAGGTATTTTTCCGCTCCACGGCTCTACATCGAAAACGACCAGCGCAATAAAATAATCAGTCACAATAGTGGTATTTACCAAACTTCCAGGCGCACCTATTTGGCACACCTACTGTTAGAACAGTAGGAAGATCGACAGAATTGATAAGGAATTTAGTTTCGGTATTCAGTACTTCTAAAAAATGCGCCGACCTGGAATTTCGGTTTTGCGGTGATTTTCCGAACGAAATCGTCTAGCTGGGTAATTGATGAAATATCGTATGCGAAGAGCACGACGTTAGTCGATGAAAACCGAATGGAAGAAATTTTCTGAATTTATTTTCACGTAAATTTAGTGAATTTTGGGAACCCTAACGGTAGATGTGTTTCCAAAGCATGGCAGAGCGTTGATAGGTTCTAATAGACTATCGGTATTAACACCGCTACGGTGGTCCACATCAAAAACTAGAAGACCTTTCCAAAATCTTGTCTTTTTTTTCCTTCCAGATACCATCCGAATGTATATTATAAAAGGTTGTGAGAAATCAATTTGCCCTATTAGTACCTGCTCTTATTAGAGAGAGACATCTTTTTTTACGACCCAGTCGTCGATAAATAAACATTAAAATGTCGTACAGCGCTATTAAATACGGGTGAGAATATTTTAAAACAACGTAATAAGTGAGCCATTAGATGTTGATACCTGGTTGAGGTATTCTCGAAGCCTATACGGTGAACAAACTCATGTCGTTTTATCGTTTTACCTTCATGAAACTCAAATCGATTGTTTTTTTTAATACATTTTACGCGTCAGGTAAAAATAAAAAAGTCTAGCACTAATTATTATCGCGTTCCGAGTGATTTTCGGTACTCCATTATAATTAGCTCGTTACCAACATTCTACCCCCGATTAGTGGCTGGTGATAAGAAGCCGAGTTATTTGTCGCGTATAATTAAAATACCTGTAGGGTTGGTAAACTTTTATCGTGCGGACACTTTTTCGAAATGATTCACCAAATTCTACCACCCACAGAAGCGGCGGCTCCGTTAAACGGTATATCTCACAGTTTGCGTGCGGCGGTGGTGGCGGCAATCCAAAGTGTTTTCTCGGTCGTTTAATCAATAGACCACCACGGTGATTCGGATGTGTAATTATACAAAGTCAATTTTTTTAGCGAGAAATTATTACGGGTTCTGGGAAGTGAGTTGTAAAGGTATACGTGAGGTGGCTCTCGTTTTAAGTGTACCGCTTGGATGTAATATGGATAATGTGATTTCGGTGTATTTTCCGAGTAGTAACTGTCTGACTATGAAAAATTATGGTGCATAGTGGAAATGGTAGCGTGTCTGGGAGTCGGTACGTCGGTAGGCCGACGCTGAGGTTGCCTGTAGTGATTTACTCAGTGGTATCTCTCGCAAATGGTTGTCTGAAGAAAGTAGTTTTTCTTTTTTTCTTTCAAATAAATATTTCGACTTTTTCTCAAATATGAGATTATATCGCGAAAAGTGTTTGTTTCAGATGAGAACTCTTAAAATCAGATCTGAAACATTCGAATGAAAATTTAAAAATTCATTGTATGTTGCATTTATTGGAACAATGCTTGAAATTTATTTTTTGGAGGGGTGAGAACGACTTAATATTCGATTGATATTCATTTTTTTGTGATGAAATTTAATAATATTTTTAAATAATTATTTTAATATAAATTAAATATAATAATATATTCTGAATTTTTGATCCTTTAATTTTTTATATTCCTTTAAATCGAATTTTTAGACTACTTATTTACTTTTTTAATAATTAAAAATTTTTATTGAAGTAATGGGGATGTTGCAAGTTTTCTGGAAAAAAATGTACGTATAGAGAAAAAATTAGAAATTGAATAAAAAACCGCACTCCATTTGATCACATAGAACTTGAGAAAAAAAATCCAAAATTTTCATTTTACGGTGCGCGCTAAGAGTAGGGTTCCCGCGGAAGCACCCGTTATTACGTCATAACCTTGGAACGCGCGCGTTGCTCTTATAGAGATGAACATGGAGAAGCGTTTTCTCACGTTTATTGCGCCTAAACGACGTGATTTACGTTATAGGTGATAAGGACGTTTTTTTTAGAGTAAACTATGAGCTTTCCGGTGGTATAATAATTTTTTCGATTTAATGAATTCGAAGCAAGATACGGTTTCGTTAAGTTGATGATAAAATTAGTTCTCATTGAGGGGGGTTCAGTTTTTGCAAAACGTGGAAAGTAGGAGGGGTCGGAGAAAAACTGTTGACATGCCATTAGATAGGGTATGAAATGCGCTTCATTTTCTTCAGTACAAACACCCTTCCAGCTTTTCTCCTCCATAGATATATTAATGCAAAGTTTGAAAAAGGTTGAAAAAACGTGAAATCGCGCAATTTTCAGACTTTAGACGGGAATACTTCAAAAACTAAAAACGCTACAAAAATGTTTTCGGTGAACGAAAGGTAGTACTTATTAAGGGCTTTTTAATGCAGTATTCAAATTAATTCCAAACATTTTTATACTTGAGCTAATACCAATGAAATAGGCGCCAGGAGTAGAAATGTACAAAAAGTAAAAAATAATGTTGCTGATGAAGTTGATTTTTGAATTTTTTTTCACTCTCGATACAATCGAAAGCGTAAAAACAATAAATATTTTAAATTCCATCGCACAGACATCACGTTATTGCGTGGAACTGCTCCCCTACCACATTTTATTTATTGTAATCGCGCGAAAACAGTAAACTCAACGTTATGTATAAATAATGATGACTTTTTTTTTGAAAAATATTTCAGCTTTGTAACTGTTTTTTTCAACAGCATATCAATAATCTTTCCCCGACCCCTCTTTCTTTCCACATTTGCAAAAACTGAACCCCCCTTAATGAGAACTAATTTTATCATCAACTTAACGAAGCCGTATCTTGCTTCAAATTCATTAAATTAAAAAAATTATTATACCACCGGAAAGTTCATAGTTTATTCTAAAAAAAAAGTCCTTATCACCTATAACGTAAATCGCACTGTTTAGGCGCAATAAACGTGAGAAAACGCTTCTCCATGTTCATCTCTATAAGAGCAACGCGCGCGTTCCAAGGTTATGGCGTCACAACTAAAGGGTGCGCACCGGAGTACCGTTTTTGCTGCAAACAAAATGTAAAAAATTATTTCTCGCCACCTATTCAACCAATTTTCAAAATTTTAACGATTACGTAAGTTTTATGTTCCCGTCTTTTATTTCCATTAGGTTTTAAGTGAATTTATTTTTTATGCAGCATCCCATAATAGCAATTTAATTAAATTTATTAATAAAATCTTCATCAAAGAAATCGTACGAAAAATCTATACTACATAATTCAAATCTCTCAATTTTCATGGTTCAGAATTAAAAGCCCAGCTAAAGCCGAAAGGGAGTAGACGTCCTTTCCCCCATGAGCTCAATTTTTCAAATATTAATATGTTAATAATTTCATAAAAGTCTTCAAAAATAACAATCGTAGCCTAAAACTACTGTAATGAAATAGGTACTCAAATCAAAAAAAAAAAAAATTTATAATAAATTGACCGTGACTACTCCTTGATTTTTGTTACGAATTATTGTGAATTTCTGTCACCCACTCAGTATTATTCTTTGCATACCTACATTCAGTGTAATTACACTTTTTGCGAAATTTCAAGCTTCTTATAGCTGGACCAGTTGGTGAATAAAATGAAGGAACTAATGAAACATGTTTATATGATTTATTTCATTAATGAAGAAAATTTTTGAAGAAAAAAAAGCGAAGAGAAACTGAATCCCTACTTCAAAACTTTAAATTGAGGCTGTCTCGTATATTAATTTTTTAGAAATATGTAGTATAACTAAATTTATGCAGGCATTAATTTTTTATTTCTTTTTTAAGGTTTATTTCACATAACGGTACTTTTTTAAGTATAACCAAACTTCGCAGGTACTATATGTGTTTGTATTGGAACCAAATTGATAACTCTAAAAAAGTAACATTTTTGAGACTAAAATTCTTCGTCAAAACTTTTGAAATTGAAAATAAAGAAAGTAAGAGTCTCCCTTTAATTGTTCAGAACGAACAATTCAAGTACTAATTTATAACGTTACGAACTATGAAATATGGCCTCCTCAAAAGCCAGTTTTTTTGCGTTTTTATCGACAAAAAAATAAATATTTAAAAACCTTTTGTGAAGTTTCTCAAATTCTTATTATAAGTGTATATTTCAGATTTCAAATGAAACAAATAAGTAGCATTTGAGAATTAAAGTTGTACGAAAATAGTATTTGGCAGGCAAACAGTATGCAATCGTGTATGCAAAATAGACTCTTAAGCCGTGAAGAAAAATTTATGAAATTTTGGTCATGTAGTTATATTTATTGTTCATAATTTTTAGAGACAAATTACAAAAAATATTGTGAAGAAAATCTATGTCTTGAAATCAATGGAATAATCATTTATGGCTCAGAATTTGAATTTATTTTTGAATTTAATCCTAATATTAATAAAAATTTTTTTTAAATAAAAATGATAATAATAATAATAATAAATATATAAAATATGATCAAATTTATTTCAAAAATAAATAAGTGGAACTAGTTATGAAATTTTTTATTATGATAAAACTTGAAAAGTACTAAAGTATACTGAAATGTTGATCTTTTAATTTTTTAATTTTTTTAATTTTATAATTTCATTTGAAAGTCAACAAAGTACAATTACTTCGCAACGTTGTCGGAGAGGTAAAATTGAAAATGTCGAAAATCCCATATCTTAGCACCCTTGAATAAGATTCAGACAGTAAAATTACAAAAAATCAATACATTTTATGAATAGTTGCTAAGAAGAATTATTCTAAAATTCTTTATTTTAACGTTTTTTACCTACTGTCTTTGCCTATCTTCGTAGCGAATGCCTCCCACTAAGCTGGAAAATTTTGCGGAATCCAAAGCAGTTTGAAGTTTCAGGAATTTCGCGCCTACCATAATTTAATTATATTATGATGGCAAATCAAAATCCGAAGCACCGCCTTAAGGCGGAACTTCGCATGTTTTAGAGTTGCATACGAAGTAGTCATGGAAATTTTTTGAAGTTGAGATTTTGGAGGTATATTGAAATGATCAAAGTAATGTTTTAAATAGGTCATGGAGGATAACAATGAAAACATTTTTTTCAATGTAATGGATGTATTTTAATTCAATTATTGGTGTAATTGGATTACGCAAGATTTAAAATTCAAAAATTTTCAAAATCTAAATTTTGATCTTAAAACTCATTTTTGATGAAGATTATGGATTTCGGATTTCAGGTCATTTATTTATGTTTTAATCCATAAATATCAAATCTAAACACAATATTTCAATGCTATTTTTTTTAATTTGGCAAGAACATTAAAATTATATTACTTCAGATCAAGACGATTCAAAATTAAAAAGAGTGATTTAATATTGCTAGAAGAGATTACAGATCAGGTTTGCAAATTTCAACTTATTTACATGCTGTTCGCTATCTACTGAAACAATTTTTTTAAGGAATCACAGATATATTCAGAATGGCTGTAGACATTAAAAAACTATTTAATAAACAATTTACTCTCAAGTACTTCAATAATTTTTAAGATCAAAATTCAGGTCATTTTTTCAAATTTCAATTCATCTACCTACTTTTTTTTTTTTTTTCTAAAAAGTAGCAGATTTATTCAGAATAAGAATTTAGCCTAAAATTTTTAAAATGATTTACTTCCATTTCAGAATAATTATGTTCTTTTAACAAAGAAAAATATTTTTCATTTTACGATGCACTCACTATAGGTGAATAATAAAAATTAATATCAATTCAATTTTTTTTCTAGTGTGTAATGTTCTTTTCAAATTATTTAAATAAAGGAATCCTGTTCTAAACAGAATGAAACAAAACTATGGAAAAACTGAGGATCTCATTTGAAATTTTAAATCGCTGTTATTACCAGTGGCGTAGCAAGGGGGGGGGAACTGGGGCAATTGCCCGCCATGACCTTTCCGTTATGTATTATTAAGTTCAAACTTTTATAATTACCTTCGATACCAGAATATAAATATTTGTGTTACCAAACTTTTTATTATACATCCGCTACCTCAGTTATTACCTACACTACAAAATACGCCATGAAAAAATACTTGTCATGCTTCAAAACTCCCCCCCCCCCCCACCTAGCAAGGCATGTCAGGCCACAGAAAATTTAACAAAAAACACCTATTTCTTGTTCAGGAGTTATTGCCCCCCCTCCTTGACAAAATCCTGGCTACGCTACTGGTTATTACGAACTTGAATGATTATACATTCAACTTATCGCTCTCAAATTTTTAGCCTTCAATCGTTTTTGGAAATGTAATTTTTGATCGTAATGTTGTAATTGATTATTAAATACGAATCACATTGAAAATTAATTATTTTAACTCAATAATAGCGCAAAATAAATTAATTTAACGCCTGCATACCTTTGGTTATACTATTTTCAAGAAATTGATTTAAAAGTGAAGAACATAGTTATATCCTTCAAAATACGGATTGTGCTACCAAAATAACTTGCCAGTATGTTGATTAAGTAGACTATCCGATAACTTTCACGGCGGTTATGCGAAATGCATGAAACAAGGTTGGTAAAAAAGCGTTAAAAAAACACAAACGAACTTTTTTGTTTGTTTTAAACGAACATCACACCTGTTGGAGAGTGATGTTAAAAAGGTAAACGTAAAATATCTGGTAATTGGAAAAAAATTATAAATTTAGTATGGCTAATGATAACATCGAATTTTTTCTATTTTAATTTGTGAAGTCTTGGTATGATTTTTATTTGAGTTTATCGAAATAATTAGTCATTTTTCACTCTAACTTCGATTTATATTACAAAACAAAAAAAAAAACAGGTTTTAAACTGAAAAAAATTCTTTATATTTTTTTTTGTTTGAAACAAAAGGGTTGTTGCTTTTCAGCGTTCAAAACATTTTGTTTTAAACACTTATCAACCCTAACGTGAATCTAGATCTTGTGTGAATTAAGTTGCCTATTGATTATTTTGCAGGTACCCGAGTATGACAATTAGTAGTAAAAGAGTTTTTATTGCCAAGTATGAGATCAGTTTCAGATTTAATTGAATAATGCATTGAAAACCTTACATTTTGGCCATTAATAACCCATTATACGTATTTCAATTATTTTCCGGTATCACTGTATCAGGGACCTGGTTAATGGTTATATAACACCAATCGTCGACATAATTACTGCTATGCAGATCAGGGATGAGATCATTTCCGTTATGATGTATGACTCATATGTATACTCTATTGCGTGACCATAAAGGGACACTGGTAGTGTAATCGATTGTTTGCCTGACGTGAGTAAGAGGTTTTTCATTATGAATAAGTTATTGAAGTACCGTAATTACATACAATGCGTTTTTGACGCCTTATTGAAGAAAATAGTTTTATTCATCGATCGAAATTTTATGTTCAGATGGTGACAATATGAAAATTTTTGTAATGGAAAAAATCGAATTTTTTATCCAATACTTTGACGTTCCCAACCCGAATCATCGATTTCGATTACACAAAGTTTGTGTTAAGTACATAACTTGTGAAACTCCCAACAAAAATTTCACCTTCCAAAATTCATTTTGGGGGAGAGGTAGTAGGGATGAAAAAATGAAAATTAAAAAAAAAATAATATATACGTATTTCAAAATGTAGGAAAATGAAGAATTTTCATCAGAAAATGCCCTGTAACCAAAAGAGACCATAAAAACGTCTCTCTCGGAGGGGTTGAATTCTCGAGGAAAATGCCAAAAATGAGTGAATAAAAAATTTGCCTCTTAAAAGCCGGCTCATAGTTTGACCTGGCGATATTTCGTCGAAGTTATGTATTTTTGATCGATTTTGAAATATCTCTTCACACGAGTGTTTAGATGAAGAGAGGCAGGGGGCAATTTTTCACACTGAGCTACAATTTGTATGGATATGGTACCATGAACATCAAATTTAACAGCTGAAACCTGCTAGTGTTTTTATCGTAAAGATGAGTCACTTTTCTAAACCATTCTCAATCGTTTTCAAAATTGAAACATCTCATCAGGACTAAGGTGATGAGGATGAAGGATTAATTTTCAAAAATCTTATAACTCGGGTGAGTATCAACTTTGGGGGCTGCAACTAGGTAAACCCCTCTATTAGAGCAATATTTCATTCATCAAACCTATTTTCGAAGAATTTTGAAATTCGCACCCTTAAAATATATTTTGATGGGAGTGGGGGGATGGAATTTATTTTTTGAAAAATGCAACTTATAATTCTGATATAAACTTTGGCAGCTAAAACTTGCTAGATTGTTTATCAGGACGATATTTCACTCATTTAACTCATTTTCGAAGGATTTTGGAATTTTACTTATACCTCGTATTTACATTTTCTTTTAGGTGGGTGGGGAGAGCGGGTAATTTTTTTCAAACATGCTATTAATCAGGTGGGGTTATGTGAATGAAATATATTCCTAATGAAAGTTGTCTCGATAAATTGAATGAATAGTTTTTAATTTCGTAGCATTTTTCTAAACATCCCCCCCCCCTTCAAAATACATATACGACTTCTGAATTTCAAATTCCTTTGAAAATGGATTAGATGAATAAAATATCGTTCAATATATAGGTTTGTAGGTAGCTGAGCTATCAAAGTTGATACCGAACTGAAATAAAACATTTTTCTAAAAATTAAGCCCTCTTTCACCACCAAATGCGTGCAAGTATCGTCACAATACAAAGTATTCTATGTAGTTTTAGTTGTTAAATTTTGTGTCCATGAATTACAGCTTGTAGAAAATTGCTCCTTGCCCCTCCCATATTGAATGCCCGTGTGATGGTCTGAGGAACTTTCTGGTTACAATTTTACATTAATTTTTATCACTCTAAAACAATATTACCTTGATTAAACATCGCGTTCGTCGTTCGCCTTTCAATAGCATCTAGTTGTAAAGAAAACTATTGGAAAGTTTTTCATATGATTAGAACAATCGCGACATTTATTTTTACTATCTTTCTAAACTAGTTCTACGTGCAGTGCAGCAGTGGCTTACTGTCTTCTCACGATGAAAGCACACATGTTCAAGAGTCGCTTAGTCTGCAAGCAACATATTAAATTAACGTTTATGCCGTCGGAGTTACTTTATAAAAAAATTACTTCGGTTAGCGTGGTTATAAAATGAATTGCAGCGTCTAGTTTTAATTAAAAGGCCGAGGCAGTGATGGAGATAAGCATGTGAATATTTAATAACACACATACGTATATGTATTCGAACTATGACGATAAGTTTGTTCTATAACAAGAATGCAATTATCATGTGTTTTTTCATGTTTAATTTGCAACATTTAATAGGATCGAGTTTTTATTCCATGATAAAATATCATAAAGTGGTGTTCCTGTTATCATTAAATATTTCACAATTATTTCGATAAAATGATTAGGTTCATTTTATCGCAAGCGACAATTTCATAGCTGAGTACAATTTCAACTTCGCAGAATATGTGCGACTGTTTCCGTTCGGAGTAAGCGTTTTTATCGAGTCGAAATTCTACACCACGCTATTGGTTCTTTGAAATATGAGTCGTATTGAAATATCTTATGAATCAAGACGAGATGATTATGTCTATTCTCTGGTTCTACGATAAGCTTACGCAAAGAAAATAAAAGTACTTGCATAAAAACGATACGACTTTTATTATTACAAAATAGACATAATGTATACGTGAACTCTTAAACGATAAACGGGTACTATCATATAGATATTAATGGGATATGTCGTCGTCAATAATTATAAACGAGATAGAAACGCGTAAAAAGGAAGAAAGATTTTTTTGTTCGAAACATATGGTATACTTTGTACTATGTGAATTGGTTCACAGACAACACGTCAGATAATTATAAATACAATATATATATACACGTATCACTGTCGAATGTCATCTGCTATCACACTTACACGGAAGAGTATACGAAAACGAATTTTTTCTTCTTTCGTAAAAATAGAAACAAAATCGAAGGAAAAAAAATAACAAAAAAAAAAAATGAAAAAAAATGAAAACAATACATTACTTAAAAAATATACAATCATAGTTCATTAGAAGGACGCTCGGTATTGGGTAACACCGATAGTAAAGTTTGCATCGAAAAATACCTAGCTTTATCGTTCAGATCAACGCTAGTAACGTGTTGAAAGCAGCACGGCTGCGATATGGTGGATTTTTCGGGTAAACGAGGGTAGGTTATTTTTTTGACTTTTTTAGCCTTAGCACCCGGTACGGAGAGGCTAATGTTTTCCGGGCACGATGTCAGTCTTTCGATGTGTAACCATAATTCGTGAGCGGCTTCCGGGCAATCGAAACTCAAGCCGATGATTTTCCTGTGGTCGGACGACAAGAACATGGTATGAAATGCGTGCCCGGCTACTTTGTAAGCCGATAGATTATCGATGGTGTCCTGCCATAGAGTAAACAGGTGCCGCGTTCGGCTAGAAGAATTTTAATTCTTCTTTTATTTCGGGAGCGTGTTTCTCCGGAATCTAATAGTACTACTGGTATGCCGGTGTAACGTAATTCCCAGGAACCTTCGTTTGATGTGTCGCTGTAGTATAAATTCGCCAGCGAGTTGCATACGAATACCTGAAAATCAAGAGGAACGAATTTAGATATTTGTGCGAGAAATAAAAAACGTAAACAGTCATGCCACATTGCTGAAACTGAGTTTTTAATCGATTGAAAGAAATTTTGTAAAGTAAACTTCTCAACCCCACAAGTCATCAAAAACACCTACTTCATCACCTTCAACAACATCCACAAAGTTTAATTTAAAATAATGTGGTATTTTTTGTCCGCAGTAATCAAAGCTGTAAGAGGCTTCTCAAGCATTATCTCAAGTTTTGACTATCCGCCATTTTGGGTTCATTTTTGATTGATTTGACTTGAATTCAAAGGACTATATTCTGACCAACAAGAGTCTCTCACTAAATTTTCAGAAATTTTCATTCATACCAATCAGGACTCCGCACGGGGAAAATATAGGTATATACACTGTGTCTAACTGATTTTAACACACCCGAGCGCAAAATTCCCTTTCATGAAAACAAAAATCAACTATTTCATTTTGTTCGATTTAATTATAGCAGGGTTGTAGGAACAAACCCAAAAACGAGAACGAAGAACAACAAGAACAGAGAATTTTCATTGTTCCTGAGGAACAGAACCAAGAACGAGAACATAAAACTGATAGGTATGAAGAACAAAGAACAGAACGAGAACAGAATATTTCCAAACTGAAAGATCGAAGAACGAAACGAGAACCATCTAATGTAAAATGCTGAGGAACGAGAACAAAAACAAGAACGGATGTAATTTTGGGTTGTTCTTCGTTCTTTTGAAAGTTCATGATTTACGCGGATGACACTACTCTACTGGCAGCCGGCATTGAAGAGATGGAGAACCTACTGAATAAACTTGAGGCAGGTAGCCAAACGTTTGGGCTGGAGATAAACCGATCCAAAACAAAAATGATGATTATAGATAGGCCCAGGAATAACAGACCAGATGTGGCGGAGATAGCTGGGGTGGAAGTGGTCACCCACTTTACATATCTTGGCTCCGAAATAGACAATAATGGTGGCTGCGAGAAGGAGGTGAACAGAAGGGTGCAAATGGCAAGGAATGCTATGGTGAAGTTGAACAAGATATGGAGAGATTGCGCAATTACCAAATATACAAAGATCAGACTGGTGCGCACTCTAGTATTTTCGATCTTTCTGTACGGAGCAGAGACGTGGACAGTTCGTCAGAAGGAAAGGAAAAAGATCGACTCATTCGAGATGTGGTGCTGGAGGCGGATGCTGCGAATACCGTGGACAGCGAAACGCACAAATCAGTCTATATTAAGTGAAATCGGAGAACAACGCAGGCTATTGTCAGAAGTGTATGCCAGGATCCTGAAGTACTTCGGACATGTAACACGAGCCAACACGCTGGAGTCCATTGTGGTCCAGGGAAGAGTCGATGGAAAGAGGAGCAGAGGAAGGTCCCCAACAAGAGGGTCTGACCTAATTCGTACCCTCACGGATAGAACTTTTGTGGAGTGTACCAGATTGGCCAGAGATCGGGATAGATGGCGTAATCTCGTCTACGCAGTCACGGAGAGTCGTGGTCACGATGCCCCTGCGGGGGGCGGCACGAGTCACTGATGATGATGATGATTTGTCATGAAATTAATAGATATCATGAGGGGAAAGAGAAAAAAAAACTTCTAAAAGCGGACAAATGCTGCGTATACCCATATAAATCATTTTTTTTTCATTAATTAACTTCAATTAATTAATTTTCAATTTCAACAACAACATAAACCTTAAACACGTTATCAAAAAAAAAAAAAAAAAAAAAGAAAAGAAAGAAAAAAGAAAAGAAAAAGTTGAAGTTTGAAGAACGAGAATAGAACGAAGAACGAACAAGAATGAGACCATAAAGGATTTAAAGAACGAAGAACGGAACGAGAACAAGATTGTAAAGAATTGAAAGAACGAAGAACGGAACGAGAAGAATTGAAACATTGAGAATAAGAACGAGTCAGGAACAGAATCAAATGACTGGGTCTTTCTAGGAACGAGAACAGGAACAAGAACAGATATAATAGCATAATGAATAATTTAAGACTTTGATAACTCAGATTCTATGATTTTAATAATTTTTCACTGGTAATTTGATAGATTTAAATTTATTTCTTCCGACCTTTTTCAAAGAGCCCGGATCCGGCTCATTAAAATGCAGATCGAAATTGTTGGATTTGTGGCTACAGAAATTTGTAAAAAAAAAAAATCATAGAGGGCCTAAATTCACTTTACCCTAGTGCCCGACTTGGCTCTCGGCAACTCTGTGTGCCACAACTATCATTACTTATACCGGGTGACTACTTGATTCGAGCACTACAAGCACAAAAATCTTTCCTCTTAAAAATAAATTATGTATTTGAACGATATCAGTAAGAATAAATGGGATAAATAATATTTATTTAAAGCTTAAAAGCGTTTATAAATGAAATGCAAAATTTTAATATATACTTTTGTTATCAAAAATACGCATGTTTTGAATTTATTCACCTTTTAGCTAATTTTTTTGCTTGGATGTTCGAATCAAGTAGTCACCCGGTATATTGGGGGCAAAAAGTACATTTAAAGGCCTGGATGTAACAAAGTACATATTCTAACTAGGTACACATATACATATATGTACACACCAAAAAGTTGGAAATTTGCCATAAATCACAGATGACTTGAAATGCAAAGTTGTGAAATCCCCCTCCTCTCCTCCTTCTTCACAAATCAAGTAGGCTATAATAGTTATCGTTTTTAATTAAAAACTCAGCTAAAAATTCGTAAAAATATTTTTAAACGAAATAAAATATTTGTTTGTAGGTATCTTTGAAGCAACTAGTTATCGTGAGATGAGACATTTGATCTCCAAACGTGACGTGGAAGCTGAGAATAAAACGACTATAATGAGAAAATTAACGAGATCTACGTGTGACGTCAACGTTAACGATAAATGGTGGCGTTGTTTACTCGAAGTGTACCTCGTACGCGCCAAATAAACCCTGAATGGAACTCGAGTAATACTAAATTTTAATACTTTTGCATAAACGATTTAAATTCTTCATAACTCGCTAACCTTCTGCTAATATGCGTATTTGTCCAAATGTGTGTGTATTTTTTTATGCATAAAGCAATGAAAAAAACAGGTAAACACTTATGATGCCCGAAGGAGTGGTTTCACGGGTACGCGAATATTATGAGTCATCATAAACGAAGACAACGAGCGTATTATAGTATAAGGTGTTCCTCTACTTATGAAAGGCGAATTTATCACACTTTTGAACGAAACGATGCTGAACACGCATAGATTTGAAATGTGTGCCATATTCACATCGATGACAGACCATGACTAATGACGAAACGTTTATAACGGGTAAATATCGGCAACGAATTTTTCCATAATGCGAACGTTCGTATCGTATAATAAAATGACCATTATATTCGATTGTAATAGGTGTATCATATTTAAAGGACAAAAAAAAATATAAGAAAATCATCGTCAAAAATATACGCGTCAAGAATCGTTACCAGACGAAGAAACGGTTTTTGTTGTATTTCGAAACACATCAATCGAACGTGTCGACTGGGTGGAAGTTTAGAAAAAGAATTCGAAACTAGGTGGCGTACGTTGGAAGCCGGTTCAAGTCTGCAAAGTATGGTTGGGCTTTGTTATTAACATTAGTCAAACGTTTTTATGACAAGTTGTCGGAGAACTTTCGAAAATATGCTAACATTTTAGCGATGTATAAGACTTAGTAGAGATAATATCTATCGGCGGTTGTAAGGCCTTACGGACGAAAACATTTAGCGAAACTTGTGTGCGGTGCCGGTACGTGTATTAACTCGATATACTAATAACTCACCATGATTTCGCTTTTATCCGGTCGATAGCTGTAGGCATCGTAATTACAATTAGGTGGCCGCTACAATTGGAACAACTGGACGGGCTTGGGAGATTTTACTTTCGATTTGTTACATTTTATCGGCTAGTAGTGTTTGAAATGCAGTTTTGTTTATTTCGGGTATTAGCAGGGGAATTTTTTCATTCGGGGTGAGTTTTTGTTGTTTTGAAAGTCTGTCTGACTGATGGTAGCGAAATGATTTCATTCAATGTTGAAGAAATTTTAGCCCTCTGCGTCAATATTAATCTACCCCATGCTGTGGCCAACATTTGAAAATTTTATAATTCTACAAAAAAAATCAAAAAATTGAATTTTTGGAAATATAATTTTTTCTGCAATCAAGGGTCAACTCTAATAGATGTTCGAAGACAAAAAAATTGTCTATTTATTTTGATTTTCGTCGGGTTTAATTTTTTTTTTTTAAATTTACTTGCATCCATATGACAGATAGATTTTCGAAAAAGTGTTTTACCATAATGATCGGGTTGCCAAAATTTTACTCATTATCGAAGTACATATGTATTTGGTCGTGTTGATGAAAAATAGTCGCTTCAAACCGCGCTCCTGTACCTTCATATCGCGAAAAAAAATCAGCACTATTTATCGATTATCTCCAGCCGTTCGTTATGCGGATGCTAATTTTCTAGTTGATTTATCGTCACCTCTACCAAACGTTAAGGTCGCTTCGGCTGATTATGGATAATTTTAAATCATTTCTAAATGGAAATCACAACACGATACGGCTTGTGAACTTACTTGTGTTTTAAGGCCTCTAAAACAAATATCGATTTTGAGTCTTTCTTCTTCAGTGATTTCGGAGGTATCGACACTACTGCTACCAGACATGGAATCCGAGCCGGTCAGCGAGCCACTTGTGTATCTGTAATTATCATATTTATCATTGATTCGTCGTACAGCTTCGTCGGACCAGTTACGATGCTTGGGCTTGACGATTTCGCAAGACGCATACGGTTTTTCGTCCAGATTACCGGGAGGCATTTTGAAATCTGTAAGAATACGGATTACGTTAGTATTCGTATGTGCCTGGCTGCGGAAGAACTCGCTATGACATCGTTGAGAAACACTTATTACAATTACAGGATGAAGAACGGAATGTGGAAGTGTTATTTTATTATGTGAGAATTCCTGCGTTGGTGAAAAGAAACCATACGCCGTTTTCACACTATGAGAAACTTCGAACGACGCGTATACGACGATGGTAATACCGAACAGGTACAGAAGACCGAATGAACTGGTTAGCAGGGTTTTCCAAAATCGCCGGGTATTGTTACGAAACCGGAAAATGCAAAAGCGTAAAAATTTCTTTCATTCTGTTATGTGAGAATACTATTTCCTAGGCGCGCGCCCGTGGATGTTAATGAGCTCCGGAGACGTGGTACAGATTAACGACGAGTCTTACGTACTGTATTTTGTGTTGGTATTTTTCTCAACTTGGGTGTACTGAACCGAAGCCTACGTTTCAATTAGAACAATAGTTGATTATGAGGTCTAATAATAACCGTATGTTGGTATTTACCAGTAATGGATGTGGAGCAATGTCATTTATCAAGTACGATGATGGCTATCGCAAGCGCATATTTTTATTGTTTTTTTGACGAATAGGGTATTTTTTTAACGGCGTATTTTTTAATTCATTATAGTATTTTTTTGCAACTTTATGGTTTGTAAAGAAATAGGAATATTTGCGAAAAATAATTTACATTTAGGTGACTAGTTATTTTCTTCAAACATTTAAAAAATTTTATTATGAATTTTTTTTGACTTTTTAGAACAATAATTTTCAGTTAGCCTGAATAATTTAAGAAATTTTCCAATTTTAAACCAAATAGCAACATTTTTCGAAAGTTTTCATGTACTTTTATTTATGACGTATTCAACTGCTTTTTCTTTCAAATTTGAGATTGAGTAATTTATTATTTTTTAAAAATATTTTGAAATTTTTCATCAGTTTGATTTTTTTAAAAGTTGATTATTGATTTCCTACCGCTAAAATCCGAAGACAAAGACAATATTTAATTTGATGCAGTAATTTGATACGATTTTTTGATTACCAAGGAAAGAAAAGAAGTAAAAAAAATTATATTTATATTTTCTTCAATAAATTTGCATTTGGACAACTTATTATCATTTTTTTCGAAATTTTATTTCATAACTCAACAATTTTTTTACATCTTCACTACATTTTGAACACAATGGAACTTTTTAATTAAGTGTAAACATTTAAAAAAATTTTTAAAAAGAAAAAAAATCTTATTTTCTTCAATTTCTGCATTGGACACAACTTATTATTATCATTTTTTTTTCAAAATTTTAATTTTACAACGCCACAATTTTTTTACATCTTCACTACATTGTAAACACAATGACAATTTTTAATTAAGGATAAACTAAAAAAAATTCTATTTTTAGGTCTTCGCCAAAATATATCAATGGGACGATTTTTGACTTTTTGAAAATTATTTTCTAATTTATGCGTTTTGCAGGCGCACAGTCAAAGGAGTGGAGTGGTGGAGGGATTGTAGTAGAAGGCCTACACTTTTTGAATACATAAAAAATGTTTATGAATATGCTTCAAAACATAATTTAAGATGAAAATTTTTTCTTGTAACAGTTTATAGCAATTAGAGTAGCCTCAATCATTAATTATGAAAATTTTAATTTTTTTTTTGAACTATTGAAGAAATCTGTTTTAGTATAAATTTACACGATGAACGATTTTTTTAGAAGAAGTTATACGATTTAACAATACTAAAATATTCTAGAAACTGAGCTCATGGAGTCTCCGACCTTCAAAACCACTCCCCAACCCACCCCTTGTCTGTGGCCCTGGTGTGAAGCGTTGCCATTTAACCAGAGGCGAAAAGTCCAGGGTACAGGGGTTGAATTTTTGAAAAGCAATCATTTTTTTTCAAGAAGTAGCAATAATGATTATAACTTGGAGATATGGAGAGGTGAGAAGTCATCAAATAGGAGCCTCCAAGAGGAGGAATATGTATTCGATATCTAAAAAAAAATAGGAACTTATTCAATAATTATTTTTAATTTGCATTTTATCGAATTATTATTTTTTCTTCATAAAAAAATATTTTAAACCTATTTAAAATTTTTCTCTACCAAATTTTCAAGAAAATAGTCTTTCAATCGATTTATAATAATTTTTTATACGAGGGACGTTCAAAAAGTAAGGTTCCCTCTCTTATAATTCCGGTAATAAAGGACTGATCCGGCTGGGTGTGGTCTCATTCAGTAGCTAAAAGGGTCTAGAATACATTGACATCCTGTTTTCATTCCTAGTTTGTTTTAAGAAGTGAATACATACGATGAGCGAAAACAAATTTTTAAAAGTAGCGTCCGATGTGGAGGTGCGTTCAGTAATTCGTTTTTTACGGTTTAAAAAAATTTCTATCGAAATGCATCGCGAATTGAAATCTGTATATGGAGATAACATAATGTCCGTTCAACATGTTCGAAAGTGGTGCCGGTGATTCGACTAAGGGCGAGAAGAGATGGCAGATCTGACACGCTCCGGTAGGCCTAGCGTAGTGAATGACGACTTGATCCGGCGCGTGTCACATCTGCCATCTCTTCTCGCCCTTAGTCGAATCACCGGCACCACTTTCGAACATGTTGAACGGACATTATGTTATCTCCATATACAGATTTCAATTCGCGATGCATTTCGATAGAAATTTTTTTAAACCGTAAAAAACGAATTACTGAACGCACCTCCACATCGGACGCTACTTTTAAAAATTTGTTTTCGCTCATCGTATGTATTCACTTCTTAAAACAAACTAGGAATGAAAACAGGATGTCAATGTATTCTAGACCCTTTTAGCTACTGAATGAGACCACACCCAGCCGGATCAGTCCTTTATTACCGGAATTATAAGAGAGGGAACCTTACTTTTTGAACGTCCCTCGTAATTTTTCAACCCTGAAAATGGTATTATATTTTTTTAAATGTGCACGAAAATGGAAAAAAATTGAAAAAAAAGTACAATTTCATTATTGATTTTTTTCGACAAATTTTCTGTATAACGATACTTTTTAATTTGTTATTATAATTTTTATACATATGTATATTTTAACAATCAATATTTTTAGAAAATGAAATCTTTTTTTTTTGAAAAAAAAAAAAAAAATAGTTCAAAAAATGTTCCAGTTTGATTATTGATTTTTCTCTGCTAAGCTTTTCAAAATTATTTTTTAAATGCTTCGAAAAATCAGTACGCAATTTTAGCTTCCCCCAAACCCTCTCCCTATCCTTTCATTAACTGACCCACTCTTTGATGAAAAATTTCTAAAACTTTCTAAATAACTTGAAAACATTCTATAAAAGAGAAATGAGCGCCGCTGGAAAAAAAGGAAAGATGCTGGATATCGAAGTGGAATGAAACATTTTTTTACAATTTTTAATATTCATCGAAAATACAGTTTTCGCTTCGATTATAATTTCCGAGATTTTTCTACGAACTTGCGTTGTACGCACATGGTGAAAAAATTCCTGACTTAAAACCCGTTCTGATCTTCTGGTCGATTTCGAACACGTCGTTGGTCAGAGAGAAGCGCGATATCATCGATAAAGCTCGTCGACTCGGAAAGTAAAAGTATCTTAATAGCTCGTCTGCATTCTTTCGTGAAATAGATATTTAAGTGTTGGCGGCATATATCGCGAGGATGAAAATTAAACCTCTTTTACTATTCATATTCGTATATGTGGCGCGTGCAAACTTGAAATTATACGCGTTTTACCTTGAATATAATTAAAATTGGTATAGATCACAGTTAACCTAAGGACAGGTCAACGGTACTTTTAACTCCTTGGGAGATGATTGGTATATGAGTTGGATAAATTACGGATGAAATTGAGTCTTGGGAGTTCCAGCCTGAAATTACCGATAGCAGCATGGTCGCGTATTGGTGGCAGATGGAATAGGTTGGTCTTGAAAGGAAGGCTACTCAATGAGTTATCGTGTGCCTTAGGAGTTCGCTATTATCGGATGAATACCGAAATGAAATTCGCGTTTGATATATTGATAGTTCCAGCGTATTATGCAAAATACCCTAATGACTCGATGCCACGAAAATATTTCACCGAGGCGTTATTCGTATTATAATGGTGCTTCACTTGGGCTTGATTAAAGTGAAAATCGTTACGAATAGCGTGATTTATGAACGCGAACTATATAGTGGCGTATGAGGTTTGATTTTATTGATTTAGACCTTTCGTTCGCGATTGTTATGCCACATAAATGGTGCTACAGTATGCACGTTGACTAAATTGGGCGCCTCGGTGATCGTATTGACAATTTATTGTTAGAAGTAGCCCATAAACCTACTTAAGGTTGATAAGCTGTCGGGTTACTTTGACGTACTAAGGGGTTAGTGGTTTCGAAGATGTCACGCGAGGCCGAAAAAGTACTCGCCAGTCGATAAAGAGAATAATGCAAACAAAGCAGTTATCGATTCGCCACATCCCATAGATCTAGTAAATTAACGACGCTCGTCATCGTCGCCAAATAAGAGCAAAAAACTCGATCGTTTCGTATACAATGTCACCTGCGAATAAGTATTTGGGCCAAATGGCTATATACGTCAAAGCGTATACGCGCTGGACACATTACACAGGTACTGTGACGAGTAACCATTCAGGCTCTATACGACGCCGAAAAATTGCATCGTTCGAGCTCTATGTATTATCATCTCGGTTGAACTTGACGCGCATCATTTTTTACACACGCCTAATGAAGTATGTCAACTACCGAGCGACGTAATTATTGGTGAAAAAACCACCGCCGAAACATGATCTAACGGTAGGACTGGGTATCATTAAGCACGTTTTGAATGCATTATCAAAACGCGCGGTTAAAGACCCGCAAAAGAATATATTTCATATGGGTATAAAGGGCTTTAATTAGTTTCACCAGTATTTCGTACGATTTGTTTTCAGACGGAATCAGGTTGAATCACGAAGATGGGAAAAATTTTCTTTAAATTCAACCCTGGCCCCGCAGAGCTAGTTTACATTGAAAAAGTTGTTTTTACTTTCTCTTGTAAAGCCATGTTTATTTTTTCGATTCGCTTTGTAATAATATTTTTACGACTGGAATCTATCGGTCCGATCCGTCGTCCTTTTTCGATCTCGTACCACGATACGACCATACAGCCAGGTAATATCCATCGTTAACGATTTCTTCACCGTTGTATTCATGTCGAGTTTGACATTGGCTCATCTTCCGTTAATGGTATACACCAAGTGTCGCATATGTTGGCAAATTACTAGCTGCGTCGCGGAATTATGCGTTAACGCGTTTTAAAATTGTGAAAAACATTCTAATTAGGTATGAATTACGTTTGATTAACGTTGGATGTAAATTCATACGTGGTCATAGCGGCGAATTCCCAGTAAGTAGGTAAAGATGCGGGTCGCGACTATGTAATCGAATACCATTGGTGTACTATCGGCTGATTAAATAGGTACAACGACTCCAGCACTATTGCCGCTTAATTACGAAGACATAAAAATTAATATGTCGTAAAATTTTACTCCTATTTAAGTCAATCTGATTGAAAATTTAATTACCTTTCGTCGTTTACGATTATGGAATTATTGAATATTTATATGAACGTAATGATTTTTTTTCTCCATCATTTTTTCGATAATTAGAATTTCCTTATTAATACGCGAAATGCGACTTTCTCTAATTCAGATTTCCATAGCAGATGGAAGCGGAAAAGGTTTTCGAAGTTGGAACGATTTTTCAAACAGGAAATGAAAACTTCAAAAGGTAATACCGGTAAAATTGTACATTAGCTCGAATGAAAAAGTATAAATTGTAGTTGTTAATTAATTTTCATTTCGATAAAATCCGCAGGGTTGCTGCGAATTACTGGAATGAAAAATTATGGCAGTTTCCACTCTACGACTGTAAAAGGTAGGTGTAGACCCTAGAGATTTTTGCTTTTGTCGTGTATTCCACTAGGAAAATTTACTCGCGTGGGTTCGAGCGTAGGACTTTTTTACTGCTGGTAATTTGAAAGTAGAGTAAAGGAGAGAGCAACCTAAAATATGTATAGGTACCTTAAAAAGGGCCCTAACTCGTATATTCGCATGTACAACCCCATATATATTAATGGACACACGAGTTCATCACCCACGGTTCGTCTCTTGAAACCTTCTCTAATAGCTTGTACATGCCTAAATACATAATACGCTATATTATCGCTGCCAGCGATAATTAAATTAATTGAACGCTTCATCAATAGCTATTACAAATTTCGCAACTAAACCAGTCTGATGATTGAATGAAAATTGGAAAATTCCCCGCAGAACGGGTTTCGTCGATGTGCTGGTATAATATTACTGCGATGAAATTCTTCGCTTTTGATACGGTGTGAAGAAGATGTATATGTATATAAATCTGCCAGCTCGAGTCCAGACGATTGGTCAAGTCGAACGGTGTTGGATTTATAAATACACCGGTTGCTCGGTTGAATCGCGAAACGTGACGAGTTTTAATTCTTTGCTTTATAATTTTCTCATTATATCAAATGATAAAGTACCGATAAATATCGTACGTGGGAGTATTACGGTGACGTCATAATATTTTAATTTCGCCATTAGTCACTAATGAATTTTTTTTCAATGTCAGTTGTTGCAGTTCCTTCGTTTAATTAAGGAAATGAGAATGAAAAGGGAGCACAGCAGAATTTATAGATATGAGTGACATTTGCTTATCACTTTAAAGTTACAATTTTCCTTTTTTATTGAACTGGTTTACGGTTATTTTTACTCATTTAAACAAATTTTCTGAATTAGATGGACCGTATAAATGAAAGATGAGCAAAACCTCTTTCTCGCAATTATGGAGTAAGTACTTTTGTGAGCATGGACTATAAATGTGAAGTAAATTATTCGCAAGAAAAACTCTGTTTACAATAAAAATGATAATGCTTCATATTTTGAGTCTAATGGAGAGTACATGCTGGTGAGAAATATCAATACGTAGGAACGAGTAAATTTCAAAGATCTAGAGTAGCTTTCGAAGCCGAATGCTACATCGAATTTTTGAAATAGATTCCACTCGTTTATATTCTTGAGCAACCCAAATTGGAAGATACATATGTAAAACAAATTAATGAGGTAATAATAAAAATAATTCCAATTTTTTTTGTTCAGTTATATTAAATAAATTTCAACCTAATTATCAATGAGATGATTATGCCCTGAGAAGAGCCGAAATGAGAAAACTTTTATGACTTATATGTTTTATCAACAAACCCTATTAAAAAAATTTTTCCATATTTTTAACCCTCTAATGGCACACATAAAAGTAATTTAAATTAGAAAATAAAAATTGTGCTGAGTCACTCAAGAAATTGAAATATAATATGTTATTGTGCTCGCTGAAATGCAGAATATCATTACAAAAAAAATTGCATAATATCAAAATTGAAGGGGCAGCATACATAGGATAGAATAGAACAATTTTTGAAAATTTCTAGCTCCTTCAATATTGAAGATAGGCAATTTGTTCTTCTATGTTTTTTCTTGCAAATCGTTCGAACTACAACATAGCATGGTTTTATTTTCAATTTTTGCGACCTGAAAAATGCAATGAATAATTTACATAAAAATTCAGAAGTAAATCTGCCCCTTCAAAAATTGATGTATGCAACTGACACAGATTCCCAAACTGAAGAAATTGTGGCAACGTTCAACTATGAAGGGTGCACAGGGATGAGCAGCCGGTTACGCCGGAGCGCAGCGAGTTTGTATTACCGATGGGTGAAATTCACCCATGTGTGCCAATTAAGGGTTAATGAAACAGGGCTTACCGAGGACATTGTTCAGGGGGGGGGGAGAAAACCAAAAATTGCCAACTAATACCATGAAATTTTACCAACTGTTGACCTTTTTTTTTTTTTGCTCCGCGAAAATAAGATGTTAAATAAGATGTCACAGAATCTTCTTGTTAATCTTCAAAAAATGTAAAAATAGCTGTAATAATACTGCTCAAGTGGTCAAATTTAACAACTTTGCGCTAAAACTCCAAATTTACCAACTTTCCAAAAGCCAAGGGGGAAGCTCCCACCCTCCCCCTTTCGGTACGTCCCTGAATGAAACAATCATACACAGAAGGAGGAGGAGAAGAGCAAAAGGAATTTGCAAAATGGTATCATTCTCAATCGAGATTTTTTGTTCATTCAGAAAATTCATTGAATATTTTTTTATAAATTTTAATGTTATGATTTATCATGTTTGAGCGGTGATGGAGGAAGAAAGTTGATGATATTTTTGGACTTGTATACATCTTATGTATTGAATGAATTTATTAAAAAAATATCTGAGAATTTTGCAGGCTGTTCCGATAGATTCATTTCAGTAATGTTTCTTTTAAAGGTATCAATTTGAGATTCGAAAATGTCTTAAAGCAAAAACAAATTACATGGTGAAGCTTCAACTTTTTTGTAGTTGTATTTAAATTGTTTTTTAAACTCAATAAAATTATTAAGTCGAGGTTGGGGAAATTTGAGTTCAATTTTATGACTAACTTGAAAATAAAATTATAAAAATTAATAAAATGTATTGAAGAAGTATAAAAAATAGGTTTTAAATGGGGAAAAAAGTTATGAAATTAAATTACTAGGAAGTAGTGATTTGATCTTGAAGACCTCGCTACATTTTCATTTCCTTTGTAATCCCAATATTAAGCAAAAGAGCAAAGTATAAGCTAAAGCTTACTCATACTGAATCTCGATGATTTTACATCATCTAAAATGTTTTCGCTATCATTCATTTCATTGAGATTGTCATCCTCATATTCAACTATTTAAACGCCATGAGATCACCTTGTAATTACGAACGTGCTCCAATACCCTGACATTGATTCTTCGACCAGCCAATTCACTAAGAACAATGATATAATTTGGCATAAATACATACTTCCCGAGGTACTTGGTGTACAGTGACAAAGATGCTATCTTCGTTTACATTTTTCATTCCGGTAATGGGAAACTGGAGGTCTTTTTCGAAACAGTTGTCTGATTGTAAATGTTTAGAGTGTGTAGGAAATGTTATGCATACGAATTAGTCTTCGTCGGTCTGGCTCTCAGTCGCTCGTAATTATTCTGTTTTTTGTTGTTGTTGTTTTTTTTTAGGAATATAACTCATTTTAAAAATCGCGTTTAAATATTCCTTTTTACGTGTTTAACTTTTTTTTTTACCTTATTCTTAATTTCATTAATTACACGTTTTTAAACCATCCGTTTTTCTTCTCTTCATTCCGTTTAAATCGGCTTCACAAGAGAAAGTAGACGTCGAAAAAACTGTATCATGCTTGCATGTCTGATTCCCAACCTTAGTTACAGCGGAGGTGTGTACACGGGCTCTAATTATTGGTTAATTTTTATCAGCCTTTGGATACGTTGTGGCAACTCAGGAGAGAGTAATTTCGCTGTTTCAATTTACATAATACTGAACGCTGATATAATTCAATTTATATTTAAAAATTGGAAAAAATATTTCACCGCACACGTTCCAGTTTCATCTCGTATACAGACGACTTCGTGTTGATAGAAATGAGCAGCTGCGTGTTGGGATTTTTTTATTTATTGAATTTTATCGATCGAAATTACTGCCTTCGAGGAATGCAGCGGGTTAAATTTATTGCTCTATTGTTAAACATTATTACAGCTCAGTTGCCGTGTGAGATTTAAAAGAGAACTACTTTAACAGGTAGTTTTTTAATGCTCTTACATACACGCTACTGAAGGGCGAAGGTAGACGGGTAAAGATTAGTTATGTAGGATTAGGAGGTGGAATTATCCTATGGTTGGTCGATAAGAAATATATTTAAGCACGAAAATTATAACTCGGGTGCAGGGTCTTGGTGTAGCGGTATTTTCGAACACATTGTCGACTCGTTTATGCTATACTAAGTTGATTCTGTTGTTGCAGTGCTGAGAAAATGATCTAACGACTAAAAAGAAGCAAGACAGCGACATAGAGTGATAACAATGCCCTAACATCCGATTGCAATTCAATCAAGTAACCGAATGTCATACGTTGGTCGTACGTATCAATGTTAGCGACATGACGCATACCATTGCGTAAATCTCATTTCCGCACTCAAGGTGCGTAATTTTTTTATCACATATTTTAGGTATTTATCGCGAAAAATTATACCAATTAACGATTTTCGCCACTGATAGCTAATACGTTTCCATGGCGACATTTTGTGCGTTAGGTGACAAATCGTTTGCCCACAAAATGTTTAGAATTTTTATGAATGAGTCATATTTTTATACCAATCATTTTTATGTATGAATAACACGCGAGAAAAATTATGTATATTATAGTATGTGCTTTATTATTCGATGACATAATTCAACATAATCGGAATAATGCGTATGCCTAACGGTTTCGTGTGGTGGAGAAAAATGATTCAAAGAGATTTGCATCACGTATGTTGACATATATTTTCATTTGTATTTTTTTATTTTTAGATTCACTTTGCGAACAACCTGGTGAAGGGTGAAGAAGTAAAAGGTGATTCAATTTTCGCATAATTTATGAAAAGTATGACTGCAAAGAATGAAATCATGTTATGTAAGTTCAGCTTGGTAATAGTAGCTGAGAAATGATTCTGGGAGACTCCCCAAGGGCTACGATTGCGCCTAACTCAGAAATTATTTTTGAACGGTTTGAAGTAATATGTGTGCTAAACAATTTTTAAAGAAAAAGTTAACAAAAAATATTACAAAATGAATTGACGTAGTGCGACTGATCTTTTTTTCCAAACTTTTTCCATTTTTGATTTTGATTTTATTGTAATTTTTTATCATAATTTTACTTTATACCTACCTAACACTTATTCCCTTCCATTAATGTGTTATATACTCTAGCGAAGACCAGACGTATGAGTAGAAGTTAGGTTTGTTTGATCATGCCATAAAAGTAGAAAAAAACCGAGGTGATAAAATTTGGTGCAGTGAATCAGAGTTTGTGGTTGCAAAGATAGCGAGCAAACGAATTTAATTTTAATTTGTTTTTTTCACTTTTGGAAATTTTTTGATATGAACTATTTTTTATTTCTAAAATTTATTCACTTTTTTCAATAATGGGAATTTCTTTATTATTTATATAAATGCGATTATTCTTTCCTTTTGAACGGGGGAGGGGGGAAGGGTCTTATTTTTCATTTCTACCCTTTTTGAACATTATTTATTTTGAGTTTTTTCCAACATTTCTCCGTTTTCAATCTCTTGAATTTTTTTTAGAGTGTATTTTTTAATGTTTAGACAATTGGACATATTTTAAACAAAAAAAATTGAAGATTTTTAGCCTCTGCTGGGTCATACCTATTTTAGAAAGTTGGATCGCTAGACAACTTGCTTTCTTTCCTTTTCTTTTGGCAACCTTGTTATGACTGATCCACGAAGAATGATTGTTATTACCACATGCTCAGATAGGAGTGGCTAGAATAATTTGTGAACATGGACAAGATTGCTCTTAGTTCCTTTGTCTTCATCAAGTCCAAAATAAAAGCTGATAAAGGCGACATTCCAGCAAAAATTATTGTTATGAAGGCAGCATTTTAATTATGTTTTTCTCGCCTTCAACAATTATTTTATGAATTTATTCGTCGATTCGCAATTTTTGCTTTGTTTTATTCATTCAAAAATTTATTCTCAATTTGAAAAAGAATTGTATAAGTTTCAATTAGTGTATAATTGATAGTGAGGAGAGTTTTGAAAAATTTTCTCCGAAGTTGAAAAAAGCTGACATTTTGTTTTTAGTTTAATTTTGCAATTTTAGGTCGATTCGAATGATTGTATATCTAATTCTGTAATTTTTCTGAATTTGGAAACTACTTCAGATGCACAATCAATCGATACACCTTCCTTGCTCTTAAGTTCGTGATTCTGAAGTATTTCCTTGATCAGAAAATAGTGCAAAATCAGACTATTTTCAGCCTAAACCTATCCAAATTTCATGTCCGATTTCCACTACAAAGTTAAGAGAAAATATTACGGGTTTATTGAATTTAACTTATGTGATTTTTGCAAATGCGAGTCAAAGTGAATTTCGCACGTTGAATAATTTGATGATTGAGTGTAAAAATTCGTCTCAATGTTCGGTTAATCACTCAAATAACAATTTAGAGTCGGGTGATTTCGTATTCCAAAATTCGACTGAATCTTGAGATGAACTTCTATCACCTAAGCATGTGGCGATGACAACACCCGCTGATAAATTTTAATGAATGTCAGAATAATTGGCAAGAATATTACAGGTATTGACCAAATCACTAATTTATCAGAGTAAGAGATTGATTTCGATAATGGATGAAACTGCTGACTGAACACATGACTGGAAAAACTGCGAATGATTTCACTTTTCGGTGATAAATTTGTTGTCAAAATAAAGTAGGTATTTTTTACTATGCTGGTAAATGGCAAGGTTAATGAATTACCTTTTATATGCTTTAGCGTAAAATAACTCGTGGGTAGTGTGTAACGCCAACCTTCGTCACCGTTTAATTAAAACCCCTGCAAGCAGGTGAAAAGACCATTCAACTTGAACTTGAACCTGCAATCTGTATTCTGTATGCGTTAAAAATTGCAACCTCAAAGTGTAGCGGGACTCGGCGCGGTTCATTCCATTGGTATAAATCATTCGTTAATCGTAATATGATTCAGTGCCAACGCGAAAACCTCAAGAATAAAAATTTCGCTACAAAAACACCGCGATAATTAAACGATCGATTTTTAGAAACGAAGGAAAAACCTCAGCGAGCATGAAGTAGATAGCAAAATGCACCTAACGTCGGATCGGTTTTAAACGTTTGCGGTTTTTCAAATTAATAACCTTAGGAGTTTGGTTACTGAAAACACTTGACTTTCAAATGGTCGGTCACGTGGATCAATTTCATCGAAGCGAATGACGATTTTTCGAAGAGTGAAATCAGGGTACACGATAGCCTTCGTTTGCGCTAATTTGGCGTAGTAATGTTGATAAATGGGGAAAGGTAAAGGCGATCGATGAAAGGAAGTGACCATTTGGTCGCGACGGGATCTAAAACTTCTACTCGAGCGAGTAACGAAATCGAATTCGCCGGCTAGAGACTCCAGCAGTGCGATATACGAATGCGATTGTTGACAAACAGCGAGTTGTTATGCTCCAGTTACGTTAACTAAATAGTAATTAAAATGAAGTTACGCGAATTACGCAAAATTTTATGGTGTACGTGGTCATTAATCTTATAAGGAAAAGGAGCATGACCATGATGAGGATCTTGAAAAGCTAATTGTCCAGTTAATAGTTTTTCTTGATTGAAAGTGTTGACCGATATGTCGAGTGGAGAAGAAAGAGATAACGTAGTGATTACTGGAATTCGATGGTTGCTATGGAAAAAACCCAGTTCTTTTGGTGACTAAAGCCTTAAGAATAACGCGATTATGCCTATTTGAAGCAGTATAAAATGCAATGTACATGGACCTTACGAAACATTATGGTAATCTGGTTCTCGGACATCTACCTGCGCTATGAATTAAATATTTTAATCTCATCCAGCCCGTTATACTGATTCCATTTTAATTGTACGCTTCTATGCCTTCTTGGTCCGTTGTAAAGGTGTAATATTTTTTAAATTTTCAAAGAATGCGGTAGTCGGTCGAGTAATAAAGTAGAAGAGCTCGTCCGTGGAGATACATAACTGTCGAGTAAATTTCAAAAATGAACCGTCGATAAATACGTTGATTTTAGTACCGCTACGATGTGTTAGGTTGCTCGACCCTTATCTAGGAGTAAGTATTCAGTTATATCCAGATTCAGGTTTTAACAGCTTCCATATGTACATGGAAGGGCGATGATTTATAGTTATCTGCGCTTAAAAAGTATCCTATTCTTTTTCGAAGGCGAACAATTTAGTGATCACTCATGTACACTAGTATTGTTTAGTATGCGTAAGCAGTCGTCGGCTATTTCGGGGGGGTTAAGGTAGTCTCTGTATTATTAACGATCGAATAATAAGTACGAACCCTAAAGGTAAAACTGTCTTCTTAGAAATGTGCATTCCACATCTACTCGCCAGTTCACCGAACCCGTCTCTGATTTTTATATGCTCCGTATGTGTCGGTACTCAAGCACGCGTCACCTCCGGCGCATCTGCATACAGTATCACTAACATTCTTCGGACATTTCTTTTACTTCAAAATGAAAAACTACCGTATTAAGTTCTCAATTGTGGTATTTCATTATGTAAATATCGACACGCCACGCCTCATTCATGCTTTAAAAATTTTTATCAAGTTTTGTCCCATTCACAAATCGTCGAGGTTTGAAACATTCTGTTCACGTATAATATTTCAAATTGTGCACCGTTAGCTCTTGTTAATCGCATATAGCCGTTATATATTCTGCTCATTCGTTAATTATGTAAAATTTTCCGTCTTGTTGCGTGGATGTTGAGTACAGGAAATATCGCTGCTAATTATCGTTCAACTTTTGTGTAATATTTGTGAATTATTTTTTGTTTCAGGTATAATTTACTCATATTTTAGGTGAGATGTTGTATTTGGTGATTGTACTGAGGTTCTTTGAATTCTTTTTGAAAATATCCGAAGCATTTGGTTTTAGGTAGCGGATTGTTGACAATAATTGTCTTTATTCTGTTCTTCCGTTTCGTATTTTGAAAAGCCTATATCATATATAACATTCTAGACTACTTCGGTTCAATTTTTAAACATTATGAGTACGTATTTATGGACGGTGTTGTAAAAAATCTCATTACAGCTTAACCTTTTAGCTAAATTTATGGCTTGTTAATCTTGGCAGCATTGACGTGAAGAGTCTAACGAATGACGGTAATTCAATATTAGTCATAAAGAGTTTCATTAAATCTGGATATACTCACTTTCGTGAAGCATTTAATACGCAGGTAATTGCGTACTATCAAAATATTTAGCCATAAAAATGTTTTATTTCAAGGTGTAACTCTTCCATAACATAAATCACTTGCGCAAACACGTTCCAACAATTCAAATGTGTACGAAATATCGTGCGCCGTCTTATTCCATGACAAAAACGTTTCAAGTTGCGGATAATAAGCACCCCAATTATCGCCGTTTTATCGAATCATCGGAGTAGACGCGTTAATATGGAATTAGTTCCGAACGATTATTTCAGCAGTACGGAAAATAAATGAGAATACATGTGCGGAATAATTTCAGCCATTAATACCGGAACCAATTGGGAAAAAACCTTCCACAAACAACCAACCAAGGTTTATTTAAGTATATTCATGGGCAACCAGCGAAGGCCGCATTTCTTATTGCACGTATATTAGAAGAGGTAAATCGACGTTCTGTCTTCTTTAGAAAATTTCGCCGTATTGTATTCAACCTCACGGGTATATTTTTCGACGACAGCGGGAAATGGGTGTGAGATGTGTATTAATTACGCCGGCTAATTTCATACCAAACGTTAGAATTAACTTATGTCGATGCAACGCGATGACCTCCATTTGTACAAGTATTTTTTTTAAGGCGACCGATGTTTTCACAGAATGAAGAGTATCACCTCTATAAATAATTTCGATTCCTTTTATTGTTGCATTTGCTGCATAATTTGGTTACTAGTGGATTTTCATTACGTGTTTTTGATTTAAATCACGTTATACGCGTTATGCGAAATGGTATTATAACTTTGATTTCTAAAGTTCATTTTTCAATCTATCCCTACGTACATGACTGTATTAATTAACTCGTTACATTCCGCCATCTCTTTCCAATCAGCTAGAATCCGATTCGCTATACACAGATAATTACACACGATTCGTCTACCTAAGCGAAAATACGCCCGCAGTCTGGATTAAAAAGAATGTAACTGGTCGAAGAGGAAAGTAAAACGAAACTCTATTGTTGGTTAGTACCAATACACAGATAAGCCACTGTCACTCATCAGCTGAATTCAATTACTTAAAAAATGAAACACTTTCGGTATTATTCAATTTTCAGGAAGCGATGGTTTTATATCTACCGGTATGTACATAGGTATTAAAATTCATACGATATGATTGCGCGATCTGCAGCGACTTTTGATACAACATTCTCCATGGTATGGAGTATTTTAGTAGGTATGTCTTATCCTTACGCCTTACGAGGTATGCGAGCGTTACATATTTTAACTCTCCAGAAGTTAAATAAATTGACCCATTAAATATACAATATTTTCACAAGCTTTACCTATTAAAACGGAAGTAACGCCCATGCCCACATGTCGAACTTGCAATCATCAATTAAAACGAAAAGAATTTTCATTAAATGTGAGAAATAGCTCAGCAGTGAAGGCGTGTTATATTCGCTTATTATGAAATTCTACGTTAATTGCGAGCATATTTAGAAAGAGTTAGCGAGCCTTTAACGGCCCTTAAATGTTTAGTTGGAGAGTAACAATAATGCAGTGAATGTGATGAGCAACGTTGTCATTAAAACCGTAACTATTAATAATTTCGTGTAAATTAAATCGCAAACTAATTGCAACTATAACAGTTATGCAACTATGATGCTACCATTCCTATTAATTTTAGTTAGCCTGCTGGTCTTAATGAATTTCAGGGTAATATTCGAAAATTATATGATGATGAATTGCAATTTACAAAGTATGATTTAGGTTTAAAGGTGACAGGTAGAAGAAAGCAGATTTGTATGTTACATAAATTTGAAAGGTAACTATACGTTAGAATTATCGAATATAGTAGTGGTTCGTCAAGTTGAAAAAATTAAGAAAATTATCAAAGCGATGCTTTTGATGTCCATTTTGACCATCATAATATCAGCAAATAGTCGACAGGCAAATTTCGAATCCTACTTTCTATTAAATCATGGAAAATAAAAAATGTTGATGATTAATAGTATAATATTTAATGATAATACTATTAAATTATCATTATTCATCATCATTAATATTATGAGCATTCAAGTACTGATTGATTACATCGATAATTTGATAGATACCCAATAAAATAGATGAACTGAAAATGACGGGTTTCCCATTTTTCTTTCAAAACCATATTGAATGGAATTTTCTTTTTTGTAATACATGTACTTATAAAACAGTAAAGAAGAGAACAAATTTGAATTTTTCTGATACTCATGTTGAAGCGAATTCGAAAAAAAAAGATCTTAAATTGTCCCAAGCAAGATTCGCAAAAAAAAATCACTCATTTCATTGAAAAGAATTTGTAAAAACTAAACTTGTATTCGTTACGCACTCATCTACTTATACCCAAAAAGAAGGTATAAATCAAAATTCATCAAATCATCAAAGTTGGTCGAATTTGGTGTGATATATTACCATTACCTACATTTCTAACAAAATTTTGTTTGGAAACATGTTTTGGTTTCTATAGTGTTTGAACATTTCCTTTCTTCAACTCTCAAGCGTCGGTTATAATGGCACTGAATTTTTCACAGAAAAAGTTGAACCTGTGTTTTTTTATGGAACCGTTTATAATAGTCAGTGAATCAGGCAATGAAAGATTCTCTAGGTTTCAGTGAAAAGTTGAAATATTTTAACTTTTCAGTGAATTTCTACGGTGTCAAACATTTGTTTGTTCATGTTACTGTTTTATCACTTCAAAGTAATGGGGATTTTTTGGATAGTTCTAGCCATTCCGTGAAAATTTCATTGACACAGTCAGCAATGTTACTTTCATTCTATAGATGGCATAACCAACTTTATTTAGTATACTTAAATACATAAATCAAGTAATTCAACAGAATTCGAACAGAATTGGTGAATTTTGTTTATTTAAAAAAATTACTGATAATATTAATTAAATTTTTTCATTTTGTGGTAAACTTTTAGCAGTTTTCAATACTTTTACAGTGCATTTGTATTTCTCGGAAATCTCATGTTTTGAGCGTTCAAATACGTGAAATTTTTCTTCCATATTTTGTGAAATGGTTAAATGAATAGCTTCTTATTTGTTTTTCATTTGAATTAAATATCAGTTTTGTCGAATTGGTAAGTACCTATTCTCTTTAAATCTATCGACGTTAAGCATTTTAACTGAATTTGATTTCCCTCTTTACTATTTTCCTTTCAAAAGAAAATTGCGTAATCTACATAATAAAGAAATTTTGATAAATGCTATCAACGAAAACCGCAAATTACGAACACATTTCGGTGCAGTCTTTCTAAAGCAAGTTATAACTCTCATTATAACAAATTAACGCCGAAATCAAACCGTGAAAATTGTCTCAACAAAACCGCATTACGTTTCGCTCTAATCTACTTCAAAAGTTCAAAATTTGTATTCGTCAACGTCGAAACATTCTCATTGTTAAGACGATATGAATACGGTAAACGTACACACTTGGTTAAGCTAGGTCGAAGACACGTTTTACTTTCATTTAGGAAGACCATTAAAGGATAAGTGGATAGTGATCCTAAATGATGTGCAGACTGTATAAGCGAATGAAACGTGCTGGTATAATTTCATTTTTCATTTGACATAACTGTTTATGGTATCTTTTCGATGAATCATGTACAGCTCATTTGAGTTGCTTCGATGTTAAGTGACGCTTGTGTAGATTATCTTTCACCTTGGAAACTCATGCGTTAATATTTGTGTAACATTATTTTCATTTCGAGTGTTTGAACGAAATTCACAAAATTGGGTCGAACTTTAAATGTCGATTGCTCATAATGTTATTATGGTAAATATCCATGTGACGTAGATGTGCATGCGATTGTACGTACTGATATAGTTATATTCCATATTTGAGATGAAATCGTTCATTAAATCTATATCTAATCGTGTTTAGTTATTATTCATTTGGCGATATTTTTGTATATCTGTGTAAGCATATCTATTGTTAGGCACTTGTCATGCTTACAATTAACGATAATTTCGTGTTTCCAAGTTTGATTGGATTTCCATTCATTTCTTGGGAATTTTCTTTGCGTCATTTATGTAAATATTAGATTGATATTCGAAGAATAGGTACATTACTCGTTGCTTGTATCCATTTTCACGAGTCTGCACCGTTAGCGTTATTATTAAGGCTCGTAAGTATTGGTATGGAAATATGCTATGTTTAATTCGTATCATAAACATAATTTTATCTTATGAAAGAGAATCTCCCGATGTGTTCATCCTTTGACTACCTATATAATATGAACCAAGTTAGCGATGTTAAACGAGTCGTACAAGATCAGCAAGATAATAACATCGCGGATATCTTCGACCATATACTATGGACTGCTATAATGGTACAGAAACGAACACCAAAGTGAAGCAAACAATAACAACTCATAGATGCGCTCGCGCATGCTTAGTGATATTTCAGGAATGAAAATGAAAACGCATCGAAATTTTCAATGATAAGAATGTTAAATCAACATCAAACTATCGATTTAATTTCATTAATAATACTCAACAATTAAAATTACATTAAAGAAAGCATATTAATGATTATTTCAGTGAAACTACGCATGCGTCAGCGCATCTAACTACTGTTGTTGTTGGATTCAGTTTCTATCATTTGAATTAACAGTCCATAGTATATGGTCGAAGGCGGATATACATAGATGGCTGATGCAAACGTGTAAATAGTGAAAAACAGATATCAGGAGCACTTTGCAAAGCGCCGTTTTTGCGCATGCGTGAATATATAAATATAAATATACGAGAGCTTGTTTACATTCAACGTGACTTTCCCGCCACATTTCCCGCTCTTTCTTTTTCAAGTCATCACTTATTAGTATCTTATAAACACGAGTTTACACTTACGCATGCGCAAAAGCGATGCTTTCTAGAGTGCTCCTGATATATGTTTTTCAAAACGCAGTGATTTTTCTTCGTTGCATAATAATCGCTGAGGTGGTATACCCACGAGCGAACTACTACTCTCATCCTTGTTCTGTGCAAAGTATCGTTGTCAGCCTATTCGCGCATGCGCATTACGCTCATACCGGCTTATTTTTCAAAGTTTTTCCCCATTAATGTTAGCCCCTCTCATTTATACACCGGCTAATGGGAATCGCTTGGTTCATATTATGTAATCAAAGTGTTCATCACCTTTAGGACCCATTTTTCAAAAAGACGCCAAACATATGAATCAAAAATGACTTACTTCCATTTCTAGTTACACTGTTACCAAATCACGCTCGATGAATTTCTAAATCTTTTTGTTCTCATTTTGAAGGGTAACAAGCATAAAAGTTGACGCTCTAATGAGAAGAACACCTGTCGACGACTATTAACTTTGAAAATAATTTGTCAAATTGTTGAACATTCTAACGGCGATTTCATCATTCCGTAACGCTAATTCGAAGGTATGTAGATATGCTAATAATCATCGATCGACATTGAATAGTTATATTTGGTCGTGCACGATTAGTTAACCAATTAATCTATTATCGTAAAGGATTCCAAATTCCCAGAATACTTTCGACAGTCTTTAATTATATTTTGTTAACACGCGTGAATCGTTTTCAAGGGTAACTATCGTATATTGTTTGAATTTTCGTGATTTCCCAACTCGTCGTCCGTTTTCATCCTTTTCTTTTTTTTACGTTTAATGCATATTCGTTTACTCTTTTACTCGCCGCGTAATGTACTCGGTTGAATTTTTCTCACGATGTTTCCAGTTTCGTCAAATTTAATTACTTCCTTCTGCGAAGTTATCGAGGCCATGTGGGTGGGGTTGAAGTATACATTGACTGTAAGCTCGCATTCAAAACCATTACGAGATAATCTTCTATATGCAAATATGTCATTCGTTTTTCGTTCACCTTGGTGAAAAGTGAAACTATGAAATTGGATCATGAAAATGAATTCCAAAATTTAAATGTTATATGTAGGACGTAGGTACTGCTCCCATATTATGCTTCATAAAACATCTAAGAGTATACTCATTAATAAATGGTATTGACTATTTTATTAGCTGAGTTTTCAGCTGGAAAATGACAGCTATTACAGTGTATCTGATTTGGAAAGGATGGTCGCCAGGGAGAATGGGTTCAAATCTTTGGGTTTCAGACCATTTGTGATCATCTGGCAAATGTCTAACTTTTTGGTATATATTTTTTCCCTGGCGCAGAAAAGCGAGCAGGTATGGATGAAAATCACTTGAAGAAGGTCAAAATGGCGTCAAGGAAAAGCTTGAAGACGCTCAAATGACTAAAAATGCGATTCATAATGACTGGATTTGACTCGTATAATTATTAGGGATAAAAAATACGCTGTATGCCAAATTCACTTTCACATATGATGTTGGAGGAGAAGAGAAAGGGTTATTGAAATCAGAATGAGGTGGAGGTACACTAGGAGGCGACAATTATTTATTGTTGTCTCTTATGATAAAATGAGTCCAAATAACGAATCTATTTTAATTTTAGCTTCGTGAGTGAATTTAGAGGGGAATTAAAGCAAAAAACGGTTTTGGAGGGGAAATTTCACTCCTAAAAAATTTCACGAATCTTCCGAGTCTCTTCACCAAATCTACTGAGAAAGGTAAAACTTTGCATGTGGAGTTAGATGATGGCCAGAATATGAGCTCTTAAGTTTATGTCTTAATGGACCCAAAATGGTGGTTCATCAAAAGTTGAGAACAACTTGAGGAGCCTCAAATTGCTCAAATTTGAAAAATATTAATATTATGATTATAAATTTAACGTCTTAAGTGGTTTTTAAAGAAATAGAATAGAATGTGTGGTCACACACATGAAACGATTAATAACGTTATTTACAAACCTAGACGAGCACCAGTTGAAAACTCAGCTCTAGTAATGCGGCATGGCTGCTTACATTTATTACCAGCGCTAATACATTCGCTTTATGTGTAATTATGCACGTACATTGTAAAGCATAAACTGCCCATATATTGATGCCTGATGGATAGTAGTGAAAGTTCAATATTCGCAGGTTCGACGACATCACCTATCTCGCAGCATTTGTGACCCTTAGGTACCCTGGTTTTGCATCATTGTGGCATATGTCTTCGACACTTTCTACATATTATTTAGCAAAATGAAAACGCAATATGCCATATATATGGACATCGGTCACGTTTGAATTTTGGCGTAATCGCAAGCCACCAACGTCGTATACACTTTAATTTACAATCGGTCACACACGACGAAGGGATCCACGAATGTATAAGAAACACGTTCGCAGATATAACGCGCCCAAAACCAATACAACAAATAAACTGGCATTTAATCCATTCGATATTTGTTCTACTTGCCTCTCGTGTTAGCGTGTAACGAGCCTAAGACAACGCGAACGAAGCAAAAAAACCCATTCTATTTAAAGTACTCCATGCAAATACGACGGTTCACTGATAATTGAAACGAATTTTATGCTCCAATATAGTCTCGGCGAGGAAGAAATCGTATTAATAATGGTCATGGTACAATTCATTAATGACCGTGCACAAGTGATAAATTACCCGGCGAAATTAGGTAATGGTGGGATACCGCCGAAGATCACCTATCGCGAGTTTTTTCGACGCTTCGATGATACCGACGTCGTTATAACTGGAGTTATATTCTAGATTAGCCTGCTTCAGGTACACGTAACCCAAAATTATCACTTTCACCGGTGACGGCCAAAAGTTCACACTTTTTAAGCGTTCAACGTCTGTATTTTATGGGCTTTTAATCGATTTAAACATTTAACGAACTCGATCCGTTACATTAGTATTGTTCGAATAACGTGAATTTTATGTACTTATTGTCGTATTGTGTACGTATTTTTTTCTTCCATCTTTTCAGGTATACCTGCACAATACTGCGATTTTATTGCGGTATAAATTTTAATATAGTTCGCTCTGATAAAATACCAATGCGGTTTATTTATTCTCATTGGTTAGAGGTTTTTGAGTCATGACCGAGTTTACTTATTTTCTTCGCCCTTTGACGTGCTTGGAATGTGATTTGAAATTGACATCAGTGAAGGCGAATGAAATGAAATGGCCTGTGTGACTCGATTTTATCGTTGGGAAAAATATGTAACGTTCATTCGAATTAAGTAATGCTAATGTCCGAGGTTTGATTGAAAAATACCGGTATTGCGATTGCGAAGCGACGCTGTGATTTTAAAAACACTATGAAAATTATCTGCGTAACTGTTTGCGTCATTTTGACGCATTCTTCGCATTGATTTGACAATTTGTAAGTGATATTCTGTTATTGCCTTATTTTCTAACGATAGAAATGTTGAGAAGTTCCAATACTAGAATATCATTTTCAAAACACCAAATAAAGGAGCAAGAAGCGAGCTGGTTGCTCCGAACAATAAAACAGGCCCGTAGCCAGGGGGGCAAGGGGGCAATAGAAGAATTTTTGCCCCCCTCAGAAAAATTACCCAAAAACCCCTTTTTTACTTTTTAATTTGGTCATTGACACAAAAATTAATATAGTCACATTGATAAATTAACATATTTTTCACCTGACGATTGGTAACAGTGTTATAGAGATGTCAGTACTTCGTTTTCGCTTAATTTAGTTGCATCTATGTGAGGCGATACTGATGCGTTGTTGTTGTCGTCTTTCAGCACAAGAAATCAAATCTTAACTCCGTATCGTCAGTCAATGTTACTTGGACGATCTTGTAATTTGATAGTTATTCCGTTCGAAAAACACCACTTGAATAAAATTTGCGTTGAAAATTTTTTTTAAATATTTAATTCACGAAAAAATAGAAAATTGCAATTGTATTGATATTAAATTTTGGACTCGTATTTTAATTTGAAATGTACTTTTAAAAAAATTAAAAATTATATTCATAAGTGCATTTTGAATTTGAAATTTTTTTTGGTGTTGAAAAAAAATCTGCCCCCCCCCCCTTACCCCATCTAGGAAAAATCCTGGCTACGGGCCTGCAATAAAAAGTCAAGTTACTTCTAAGGATATCAAATTAGATCTATAGACATTCGCCAGAGCAGTGATAATTATTCTGTGGGAAATTTGCGGCTACCTAATCCAAAAATTTGATGCTAAAATCATTGGCTGGGGTTACAGGCCATGAGGGTGAAGCAAGCCTTCCCAAATATCGAATGAGCTTCCACAAAATTTCCTCGTGTGTATTGTAACGAACGAATTCCAGCTCTGCTGGTTTTTTAATAAATTTGAAAAAATTTTAATCATTCCATCGGAGCATCGATAAATTTACAACCCTCTTCATATCTCGCTGTTTACCCTACTATTTCCCCTTCTAGGGGATTTTGATAAAATTGAGTTTTCGTAAGTGCAAATGTCGTCATATAACATTACCCCTCTCTCCCTTGGGACCCTTTTCCATCTACAAGTTGACAGTTAGATGCATATGATAGGATTGTAAAGCAGATTTAATTTCCCAGTATTTATGAGTGTAAAACGAAGAAATCGTGAAATAAACCTGGGAAACATGAGATTCGTGAAATTGCGTACTTTTTCATGACTAATATTTTTGAGAGTACTAAGATGGTTATGCTCTTCGATTATGAATCGAGCGCAGTTCATGTGAAGCGGGTTTTTTCAAGTTCAGAATTTTAACATTGACTTATCCTTTGATAACGGAAGGATAGAAATTATCAACATTTTTCACCATCATAATGAGGAATACACGTCCCTTCGTTTCCTGTGATTTTCAAAAATTTGTGAAGAATCGATATTATGAGGTATTTGGGGGAAAAATCGCATGAACGCAAAGCTTTAGGCAACATTTCTCAAATTTGGTCATTACGAAAAATTAATATTTAAAACTTCACATTTGAATTAATACGAAATTTTTACAAAGTTGTATTGAAGAATGCAAAGCTATGAAACATTATGGTGGTCTATGTCTATACTTTGAAATTACGAGGCCTTAGTACAGGATGAATTTATTCAACTTGAAGTTTTTATTTGAAAAAAAGAATCAATAAAATCTAGAACATGTCCAGACATGAGAATATGGTCATAATTTTCATTGGTATGTTTTTCACTCTAATTCTACTTCTAGACTCATGCAAATAAATTTTTTTCCTCAAGTAGTTGTATGAATTAACATACTCCACTAACAAAATTAACTATTTTTTTTAAATCTTACATCCACGAATAAATAAAAGAATTAACAATAAATAAAAAATTAAATTAAATAAATTAAAATTAATAAAGAAATATAAAGTAAAAATTATTATATAAATTATATCTAAATATTGTATTAAAAATAAAATTAAAAAATAAATTGATCTAAATTCAATATTAAATCCTGAAACTAATTCTGATTCACTTTCAAAAAAATCAAACTTTTTAGCTTGAGCGAAATTCGAATTAATTTTGAAATAAGTAGGTATTCAATGTTTTTTATTTTTTATAGCTAAAAAAAATGTGAAGCGAGGTGTATCGAAGTGAATATATTTTTTTTGAAGGTTGTGTATTCAAAAATTGTCAAATGATAAAAACATCGTTCATAAATTTTTTTTGTAATCATTCAATACGTTAAACTTTTGTTCTTTCCCCTTGAAAAATTTTAGTCCAAAGATATAACATAAACCTAAAATTGAAGGTGTAATTTCTAAACGTTTCGCTGGAAAGTGAAAATTTTGCCCCTCAAGATTTTCATGCTTTATCCAATTGTTGAAAATTTGGGTATTTTTGTGGCCATTGAAAACTTGAAAATGTGTGCGTTTTTGGTAAATTCATTCGAAAAATAATTTTTAACTCATCAACTAATGTAAAATATCATGAAAGGTTCGAGATTTATTAGACTTTAAAACTGAGTTTATACTTGTATTGGAATTTTTTTCATGAATATTGTGTGAATCTTCAGAATCTGTTTTAACAGAAATTTGTTTACTTTTTACTGCTCTTATAATAATTTATAAGTAATAGGTTTACTAAAGTTTCTGTTTTGTTTTTTTTAATCTAGTGAACAGCCAGTACAGCACTGTTGCATTTTAAAATAGAGGAATAGAAAATTATATGTAACAAATTTTTCAACACTAATTATGACGTCATTTGTTCACGTGTTAATATATGTATGACGTCATACGTTTCTCCTTTTCATGTTTTCCTCGATTTTCCCTATTTTATTAAGGTATAATTCAATTTTTTGTCATCGTAAATCGATTAAAGTGTTGAAATAAATATCAAATAGGTAGAATTAAGTAGGTAAAGTATAATTTTATTTTTATAATTTTCTTTAAAAAATTATTAACTAATGAATAATTGAAGGTTTATGCGTGCAATCGAATACTACGAAATTTTAAATTTGATACGAGCTCGCCTTTCAATCTTCCGAAAGACTGATAGATCGAAAATTTTGCATCGTTTCTTATGAAGTCAGAATCAAGTGCATAAGATATGATTTAAATTTAAATTTTTTGAACATAGTAAATTAATGAATCGAAAATTAACGCGGGCTGTCAATTATTATAAAACTTTAAAATCGACCAATTGTGTGAAATTGAGTATTAAAACTTTGAAATCGATCAAGTAGGTGAAATTAAGTAAGATATGATTGGTTTTTGTAGTTGTTGTTGTTTTTAATTGATAAAAAATGTTTTTTTTTTCTGCTGAACATGAATTTAATAGTGAGTTATGTATATTTCTAAAATAGGAACATATTCAAAGTAGATAAAAGATGGGTTAATTTGAGGAGAGGGGGAGGGGGTATTTGTGGTAGATGATTTCATGTTTGAAATTTTACTCCAATATTTTGAATACTTGAAATCTTTCCAGTTTTCACACTGAAAGAAATTTTTTATGAAATATAGTAATCATTGGGTGTTTTACGTAATGGTTCCTTCAATTCACAGTAATGGAAGGAGTTCTGTGATATTTTAAGGATTTATTACCTTATTAATGTAATGATTTAATATAATATGTCCTTTAAAGTTCAGGAATAAGTTATACACATATTATTCGCAGGCTCGTATTTTTTAAATCAAAAAAAAAAAGTATTAAATCAATGAGTTTTATTTAAATCAATTAATTAATTCGAAATCGAAACACGAAAATCAAGGAAAGACACCATAAACACAATACCAAGGATCGGTACATAACTACAAATACATAAGTGACGTCATAATCGCTTGTTGAAAAATTTGCTGACTTCCCCTTCATAATTCGCTCCTCAAAGAAGTGACGAAAGTTAAAATTTTTTTTTATCCTGCGTACATAGATGCCCTAAATAATATTTCGTAAACGTATTTGATTCTACGATACCAGAATATGTAATTAAGTTATCTTTAATTCGTTAAATCGCATTTTGTTACCTGTCGCTTATCTGTTTATCTAGAGTCATCCTCGGTAAATCCGCAAAACATAACTGCGGCCATCTTGATGATCCCGGTATATTTTAAAACCCTATATCGTGATCGGTTTCGATGCTTGTGCACACGCAAGATGCACGCATAACGTATTCCATTCGCTTCATATGTGTGTCGAAAAATGACGTAATTACACGCAGCCACGTGTAAATTAGGAATAAGGCACGCGAATATATCAATTTAACTAGGCTCGAATTAACTCTCGAGTATAGGTTATTTATTACGCGCTTATAGGCTTTCTTCGACGGTGGCGAGGAAATTTCGTAATCGTAATTACCGCGTCGTGGTGTTAACGAGTTTTTTTTTTGTATGTTTAATTAGAGGATTGATTTTGAAGAAAATTTTGTAATTTTACGTTTCAGTTTGATGGAGACGAATGGACCTGTAATCCAGCGAAGTTTCGACTAGGTGCTCGAGGCGAACACATGTTGAGTACGAAGTATGGAAGAGGTAGTTTTCATTTCTTATTCGTACTCAAATCAGGTAGCTTTTTTAATAAGTATTTCGTTTATAAATATTTATCATCAATGGACGAATGGTTGAAATGATTATCGATGTTTTGTGAGCATCTGGTGATCCTATGATTGGCAATTTATTTTATTCGTTGAAATTTTATTGTGTGTTTCTCGTATATTTTGTTTTATCAATGTAAATTAGAGAAACTTGTATATAGGTTTTTTATATTTTCCTCGGGCTCGGCTGTTGTCTATGTTGGACGTCTAGTATTACCGCATAAAACAAAACGAATAATTTAATATTTAAACCGCAGTGCCGTCGGTCGCCGATTAGCCGGTGTACCTGTACCTGGAATAAACCTGTTTAGATAAACCCTTCCGAAATAAAACCCTGTGGTAGCGAGCATTTCCACATGCACAAAGCTACACAGGCACACACAGGTACTGTGTATGCATATGTACACATAATACAACGTCAGTGAAAGTTAACGCGCGATTAACATAATTAAAATGATATTTCGAAGAAAAACGCGCGAGTTTGTAGTAATTAAAATACGTTCAAGATTCACGAATCATTGTCGCGCGTTGACCATTGTGATCGCGACTCGTATATGTAATTTCTCCGCCATCGTGCATTTCATACATTGACAAGAGCTGTCGTCTCTTCCTGTTATACTTACAACGGTGGTCGCGTTTATCGGTATGTATTATGCCCATATGTAGAGCACTAAAGGAGCCGTCGTTGTGGTAAAACGGCCAGCCGCAATAAAATGTTCGTCGACTTTCGCGAATTGTACTAATTTTATTGGACATATTATCCAAGTGCCTATCACCCGTACATGGTCAAATAGGCTTCGCGCCGAACAAGCGACAATTCAGTAATGTATGATTTCTTTTCCATTAATCGCGTGATTTCATTTCCGTTACCAGATATAGGAGATTGACATGTGTTTATTCATTCCATTTGAAGGCATACGCGACGATACGTGAATACGATATAGACAATCAGCAGATTAGGATGTTCGCAGAAATGAGAATTAAGTTTGAAAGACGATATTGTTTCGGATTATCTTCGAAGATTTATAGAATCGCGGATTTGCTCTAATTTCAATCTATAGCCTTCACCTATCACCTTAATAATGATATTGAAATTAAATCTGTAGCGAAGGCGAAATTTCTCGATTTTATCATGTACATTTTGAAGTGATGAAGGGGGGAATCCAAAATTTCAAAAATAAAGTATGGTGGGATGAATAGTGCATAAAGATGCTGATAAAACTTCGAAAATTATTCTTTCAGGTCTACTTGATATTTTTGTCAACATTTAGGTGCTGGACTTTGAATATATATTTCTACGGTGGGATGGCGTACGCTGAATTCCGGAAATCTCATTAGCGCTATAGGTCCAAGTATTCTTTGCACTTATTTATTTTTTTTTGTTTCGGTTTCATCTTCCATCATAAATGATATTGAGTAATTAAAAGTAATGATTGTTAATCTAATAATGTCATGTATTTTTCTTCGTTTGTTTAAGTGATTAGTTCATTTGAATAATTAAATTAGAAATCAGTGTTTCCAGATAGATATACTAAAATAGACTACTATGGTATGTACTCAAAAAATTTTAGATCATTCCAACATTTTTAGAATATGGGTAACTTTGGAAAATTTCTTCGGCATTGGACTTCTAGAAGCGTTTAATAAATCTTAGGATCACAGCTTAATTTATTTTTATGAAAACTTATGTTTTGAATTTTCAAGGAGGATGTGATATCCCTAGTTATCAATTGCTTTTGATTTTTTTTTTCACTCATAGAGCTTATATATCCACTATTCAGCCTTATACGTTGAGAGCCTCTCGTTATTCGTTCTCAAAAAAGAAATAGATTTTTGATCCATTGTACTGTGTACACATAGGGTGAGGGTGAGCTAAATTTCGATTCCGTACATTTTCCCGATTTGTTTTTCCCGAAAGACAATGCAGTACAAAAACGACAATAATGAATTTAAGTTTTTGAGAGCTATAGTTCATAATATAAACTTATAACTACCAATAATTTATGAATTAAAATAATCCAAATTATTCAGATTTTACTTTTTCGGGAATCTAAACAAACACATCCTATAGTACAGGAAATTACTTCATCTCTACTTTCCTTTCAACCAATAAAAACAGTTATCTTATGCTGGATTCCATCCCACTCACAAATAGAAGGTAATGAGTTAGCTGATTGCATTGCCAAACAATCTTACCTCCACCACCCAATCGCAGGTATAGATATCCCTCTGAAAGATTTAAAAACCTATGCCAAATCCTTACTATCCGAAGAATTTCAGTCATACTGGTCAAATGTCCCAAATTCAAACAAACTCAAAAGTATTAAACCCACCATAAACATCTGGAAAACTTCTCTGCAACATAACCGTCGACATGCATCCATTCTTACTCGTCTCCGTACTGGCCACTCCCTCATAACTCACCAACACCTCCTTGCCAAGCAGCCACCTCCTATATGTACCTTCTGTAATGTCCTCATAACCGTCTCACATATCCTTACTGAATGCCTTCTTTATCAATCTCACCGGTCCAAATATCTTAAGTCTAATACTTTAAAGGACATTCTATCAGATGATCAGGCACAAATTGATAAATTATTCCTTTTTCTAAAGTCCACAGGATTAACAAGTAAAATCTAGATTGTTGCTGTGCCTCTAGCCACTGTTGCTGTACATGGCACATAAAAAAAAAATTAAAAAAAAAAAATAATAATTTGGGAATTGAGAAATCGGGTAATTTGATATTCGGGAAAAGGAATTCGGGAAAGTATTCGGGAACCCTAAATTTTGTTTTTTCTCTCAAAAGGTGAAGAAGAGATGGTCATAAATTGCTACATGATCTCAAAAGGACATCATAAAAACTTTACCCCCCTTATTCAATTCTTAGATGTACCAAAATGGAGTATCAACATTTTTTGAAATTTTCGAAAAAAATATTTTTTGGGCATTTGAAAATTTTTTCATCTTCCAAAGTCATATTTCGTGGCTCAAGAACTAAAAAAAATTTTAGCGTCCAATTTTTTCAAAATTTAGGTCTAAAACTTTTTTATTTTTTATTTATTTTTAAGCACCAATTTTGGTTATTTTCAAAAATAAATGACAAATGAGTATTAAATGTTTCTTTGCACGATAAGAGCCTAATTTCGGTTATTGTGGACTCAAGAGGAAAAAGATGCTCAGTGTTTATCTCAAAAAGCTTACCAAAAGATCACATTCTTGCTTCAAAATAACTACGTACAAATGTTTTAGCACTAAAAAGTCTAGACTTTGGGAACCTTGTGGAATAAAAATCGAGCATGTTTGCCTTTTGTGTTTGAAAAAGGCTAAATCAAACCCATACTCTGCAGACAACTAATAAATTACCCATTTCTCCTTCATTTTTCGAAAATCACATAAATTGAGGCTTTTTGGAAAAAGATGTAAAAACAGTTTGGACATTTAAATTTTGAAAAAACTATGGGCTAAAATTTATTTCAGTCTCGTGTATCGCTGCAGGACAAAATATGACTTTGTAAGGTGGAAAATTTTGAATTGCCCTAAAAATATTTTTTTTCCAATTTCCAAAACAGCCCTCTCTTATATTCACGATTTCTCTCTTGGAAACTCAGTCATCTTCTCTGACTCCCTCTCAGCCCTACTTTCCATTTCTAATTACCAAACAAAGAAACAACACCCCATAGCTCAGCAAATAGCACACATCCTTATTACTTCCACCCCCAAAATCGCTCTCTGTTGGGTACCATCACACAGAAATATTCCCGGCAATGAAAAAGCCGACTCCTCTGCCAAACTCTCCTTACAGATAGCACCCATTCAAAATATCCCTATTCCTCTATCTGATATTAAGTTATACATAAAAATCAACTCTTCCCTCACTTTCCGTTCCCTCTGGAATCAAGTACCTTCCACCAACAAACTCAAATACATTAGAGATGATATGAACCGTCGAAATTTCTACAAATAGGTTACCCGTCGAGAAGATGTCCTCTTTACTCGTTTACGAATAGGTCACTCGCGTCTCACTCATTCCCATTTGCTGGACAAAAAACCCCCACCTATATGCGATACCTGTGACACCCCGACCACTATACACCACCTCATTTTTCAATGTCCAAAATACTTAGACGAAAGGTCTTCAATCCTTACATCCGTCACTCCCAAAGACACCCTCTCTGATGATTTTAACAACATAAAAAATCTTTCGAATTTCCTAACCAAAACCAATCTTCGATCCCTACTATAAACCACAAATTGAACGCCTCTAGCCGCAGTTGCTGTACATGGCGTTGTACATAAAAAAAAATCATTTTTGCATCATTTTTGATGGTCTAAAAATTAAGTTGCAACTATTGTGACCATCCATTTCACTTTTTGAAAAAAATCGCAATTAGGTCTATCATCGTGCGTACTATTTTTGAACATTTGTGTTCCTCAGATCCTCACCTTAAAATATACTTGGATGTCTGAACAACTGATGAGTGATAACTAAGATTTTGACTTAAATTTAATCGGGTTTTTGGCTCTTTTTCGAATTATTTACCCAAAACAGATCACCCTAGGTGCTATATATTTTCAAAAAAAAAAAAAATTGTAATATTCGAATAAATATACTGTGATTTCATGTATAGTAGATCGATGCTATCACAATCGAAGCGCATTTCCATGATCGGTCTGGTTGTTCGACTTGGGAACATAGTACCCCGAGTGTAAACAAACGAAGGCGCGAAACTGGGTATTCCGTCAAAACAATATCGTTACGGTCACGGGTCAACGATCTTTGAAAATGGAAATTAAATGTAATAAAGTACGAATATTCACCATCAGTCAAGTCCGAGTAACGTTTACAAACGCGACTGGTCTGTACTCCGTGTAAGCGAGTCATCATAATTAAAAAAATTTCAAGGGCCATCGCCATCGCTATTCATTGTACAGCATTCAATACCTTACGTAATACTATTTAACGAGTAACGCGAAAATATCGTTTAATCCGTCGAAGCGGAATAATTGGAAATTTATATTTTTCACAGGAAACGTTGATTTGTTGGCTGGTTGGCATTAGAGTACCCGCTAACGGTAAATGTAGCGGCGCCAAAACGGAAATGACGATTTTAATTACTTTTCAAATACGACGAAACCATTTCGATTCGATTTTCTCGAATGCATTTCCTCACATCGGAATTTTTCCATCGGTAAGGCTGGAAGTACGCTAGACTAGACGAGTTTTCTTTTCTCCTTTACAAATTGCAAACACGCTACAACGACCCAATAATTTGCTGGTTTCGGTGTCAGCGTACGCATACGATTTACGTATCATTTGTGTGTTTTAATCGCTGGCGAAATTTTGGAATATATTTTTTAATTACGCGAAAAATCCCAATTAAAGAGCAGAACCGCGCTTGTGTTAATTAATCGTTACTCGGTACTGATGGTGTTTTTCGATTATCGTGTACATGTTATTGTTCGTTTTAAATGGTCTGGTTGAATCGACGTCGCGGATATTAGTCGGCGAATATTCGCTACGTGGTTGGGAAAAAGGTGTTTCAGCGTGGCTGGCACTAATTGTTATTCCATCTGTTAATGGTGTATTTTCAGCTCGGTATGAATTCGCAGATTGTGCCGAAATTATACGTAGACGTTTATCGAGTCCAAGATTATAAATTTCATTAAATCGATAATTTCATATCGATGTTAGTAAATATAATATATTCATTCTGCGCCACCTGGTTTTTCTTTACGCCAACCCACGTTTTTTCAACTCTCAAGAAGAATAAAAATTCTTTAAATTTTCAAATCTGTAATTTAACTATTTTTTGAAACAAATATTAATGTAGGTATCGAAGGAAATGAAGAAGTTGACCTACTCGCCAAATCCGCACAGATTCCCTCTTTACTCCAACTACCAAATCTAAATGACATTAAACATATCCTCGTGCAAAACCAATTTAACAGCTGGCAAGACCAATGGAATGCAAAAACCGAACATAAACTCTTCCTCCATAAGAAATCAGTAAAACCATGGAAAAATCTCTCACTCCTAAACCGTTCAGATGAAATTATTATTACTAGACTTAGAATCGGCCACACAAAACTCACTCACAGCCACTTGTACTTTAAGGTCCCCACACCCACATGTCAATACTGCAATTCTGAACCTATCACCACCCAACACCTCCTTTTCCTCTGCCCTAGCCTCAGGTCATTCAGACAAAACCTAGGTATATCTGAAGACCTCCCAATAATTCCAGATTTACTTCCAGAAATGAACAAAATCCTACTTTTGATCAAAGACCTCAAATTACAAAACCAAGTATAAAATCCACTCTTTCCGTACCCCTCTGACACTGGGCGTAAAAATCCAGCAATTATACACGCCCAGTATAAAAAAAGAAAAAAAATATATATATTAATATTTTTCTCATAATTTTTCATCAAGTTAAATTACAAATTTTTTTTATTTTTTGTATCCTATTTTTATAAATTGTCTATATTTTTTCAAAATTTTTCGTCCTTGATGATTTCTCAATTTTCTTTCAAATTTTCGTAATTTGTAAGGACCCCAAAATTTAGGCAAGAATATAAGTATCTAGCTTTTTAGTCGACGATTATAGATCTAAGTTTTTTTGATTCAAATCTTAACACAAATTCAACGTCAACATTTATATCTAAAACTGCTCATGTATGAGCACTTGAACTTTAATCTTATAGATATAAACAACAAAATTTTCACAAATTTTCTGACTCATCATTTATGTAAAGCTGCAAGGTAAAAAGTCGAAAAAAACTTCCGACCTTTTTCTATTGCGTGATTACTTTTAGTAATCATGATATAGAATGATGTTTCTGAGAGTTTAAAAACATGCGTGGAATTTCTATGAATGTTTCAAGGTGTATGGTTGTACACCAAATGTTATAATTGATTGATGATTTCTGTCCAAATTGTTAAAAATTTGAATAAATTTAGCCTTTATTTACAACGATTCCCAGGAAGATTAATCTTTATCACCTTGTGATTTCATTAAAATTACTACTATTTTTATAACAAATATCGAGAGCTACAACTGTAGCGCCTGAGATTGAAAGTATAATAACCTTGATTTACCTTGTCTTCAGAATTTGACTATGTCAGGAAGTATAGTAAAAAAATATAGATAATTCATTAAATTTATCTCAGAATTGTATACTTGAATTGGAAAATTTCATGATCTTGGGTGACATAAATTGTGAGAAAAATCTCCTATTTTTCTCATGAAAATGAATAAATTTCCTCTTCGGAAATTGGAAGATTCCTAAAAATAATAAAATTTCACCTAAAAATTGAGAAATCTGGAGTTGTGCCTACATTGTATACTTTTGAAATGCAAGAAATGTATGGAATTTTCAAAAAAATATAGACAATTTATAAAAATTGAATTCAAAAAATATAAAATTTTGTAACTTGATGAAAAATTATTAGAAAAACATTAATATTTGTTTAAAAAAATGGTTAAATTATAGATTTGAAAATTTAGAGAATTTTTATTTTTCTTGAGAGCTGAAAAAATGGCGGTTGGCGTGAAGAAAAACCAGGTGGCGCAGAATGAATATATTATATCTACTGATGTTAACGTGTAGAAAAAATAATACGATTTTTAATTTTAATCATCCGAATACGTGATTGAATGGAATTCGCGAAAACCATATTGAAAATGTTAGGTGTAAGGTAGCGATTTCGATTCAAGGTATCATGAAAAGAGCACGACACGCCTGAAAATTTCATTGCAAGTGCCAAAATTCTCACGTTGACCTATTAAACGTGATCGACGTAAATATTCGTTTATTCGCTGATCTTTTACAGATTACATACCAAGTAAATAGAATTAGTACGATTTTCATGGTCATTGTTGATTTAAATTATGGCAATAATTTTCATACGTATTGAAGGCTATACCGAAGACCGGTTGATGGGAATTTAGAATACTTACTATTAAAAAATAAATATATATGTATATACTGACACCGACAGGCAACGAACGACGATAGGTTCTTCATTTTTTTTGTATCCTGGGGCCATGTTTAGGAAATCTTGTCACCCTTGGAAATAGAAGAAAATAATGTCGCTTTCGGCGTACGTACTATTACTTCGCGTTACTCGAAAACAACATCGACTGGTAAGAGAGCAAAGAAAGGTCTTTTCGATGTAAAAGTAAACGACCCATGCGGATAAATTTACGACGAAAATGAACCGGGAACTGGAGCGAAAAATCAATAGGAGGAAAGCGCTGGTAGTCGAGTAAGGCAAAGGCGCGGAGGTATTTTGGAAAAGCTGGAATAAAACGTGATTATTACCGGTACTCCGAATAGATGCCCAAAAAGGGAATGAACGCTACCGGTAGTTAACCTCGTTTCTCCATCGTTCAGCATACGATTGACTTTCGTTTTCGAAGTGTTTCTAAGGCAGAGTGAACTTTCAAGAATAAACAAATAGTTTTGTATTCGATATTTCGGAAAATGGAAATATTCGATTTTTCAGTGTGTAGGAGTTTTGAGAAAATAAAAAAATATTGCGAATTTTTTTCAAATTTTTACGAGTAATTTTTATGAAATATCACAATTTATTGAATATATAATGCAATAAATCCAATGAAAGCTATTTTTTAAATTATTGCAAATTTTTAAAATATCCGTTTTCAGTCAATTTTTTGTAAACTTGAAAAGAGGAAAGAATGAAAATCATTTCCAAATTTGGAAATTAATGATCTTCATTCGTCCACATTGTAAATTCCAGTGTCGGTTCAAAAAAATTTTTCTAAAATCTGGAGTGGTTTTTTTCATTGCTAGTGTTTGAATTCTAGTTATTTGCTTGAGAGTTAGATACGAATTAACACGAAAATAATTAAAATAAAATTACCAACCTGTTGAAAAATCCGAGAATTGAACACAAAATTATTTAGGTAGTTTCACAATCACAACACCATTATAAAACAAAACGTAGTTAATGTAACACAATTTCAGCGGTATATTTTAATTGTATTATTTATTGTAATGAAGAATAAAACGCGAAAATAAAGTACGAACGTTTTTATTTAAAAATATAAAAATTACTAAAAAAGAATATTCAATTCACCGCGATATAAGTTATGGCGCGAAAATCTATCCACGCTAGTTTAACATTGAAAAGAAACTGTTATCATAGTTTGTATGATCTGAGTCACCGCGATACTAATACAGGTACTTGAGAGTAACGTCAGTAGAGGGCGTACGTTTCATGCCGGGTACAAACCTGCGTAATCAAGTTTATTAACGACCGAGAGTTGGAACCCAGCTGATACACGTATAGGAAAAAGGAAAGTGTTGAAGAGAATGTTATGGTGGTACGTGCGAAGTGCACGTTTTTTGTTTAAAAAAAAAAAATTATCAACTTTTCCTCGAACTGCGAAGCAAATGTGGGGAAGGCCTGCAGTTACAGATTTAGGCACAAACTTATTGCATTTAAAAAAAAAAAAATCATTTCGAGGTAATCGTTTAAAAAAGTATGAAAAAAATTTTAATTTCATTTCTTGAAATTTTTTCTTTTCTGGATTTTTAACTACTTTTTTCAATACGTATATATTCTTGTTTTTATTTATTTTGTATTTTTGAAATGATGTAAAAAAAGCCTGGTATCTACTCCATTTTTATTACTTGTATTTTTTTTTTTCAAAATGTAATAATTGTATAATTACATATATTATATTTTGCTTTTCGCATTTGTCTAAAAGAAAGCAATCTCTAATTTTTTTTTAATTGCTTTCAAAAAATTTTAAGCAATTTTTCTTGATTTATTAAATAATGTTCATAATAGTTGGAATTTTTTTACTATTTTAAGGTTTTTTTTTCTGTCTTTTATTATTAAAAATATCCCAGAAATTTGATAACTTGAAAAACAAATGTTTTTTCAATCTGTAGTTAAATACAAGCAAGCTAACATATTCCACAAATCAAACAAACATCTGTAATTTTGTTTAGAAATTTTTCTCTACAATTTTTCATTATTAAAGTCCAAAAATTAAATAGATTTTGAACGATTCTGTTGAGGAAAAAATTTTCCCTCAGTATTTAGCTGAGTTTTTAATGTAGAATGATGGTTATTACAGTCTACTTGATTTTGGAAGGGTTTGGGGAGGATTGAACATTCTTAAATCGTTGAGTATGAGACCATATTTTGTATTCATATTACAAATGTCCCTATTTTAGAAACGTATTATATCGCTCGTTAAATACAAGAGTAACTCAAAAATTCATATTTATCAGTAAAGCAATTTCAAACTTTAAAATTAACGACTCATCTGTGATAATTCTGCGAGGAAATAAGTATGAAATTAGTATTATTTTTATCATGTAATACCCATACCTCATAATTGTTTTGGAGGGAAGTTGTGAGTCATAGAATTTCTTAAATCTCTTATCTCATCAAATGATTTTGAAAAGGTCAAAATTCTTACGCGGGATTAGTTCGAGACCATGACACTTTAAATTTGGATCAGAAGAGATGCAAAATGGCGAATGGGCAAAATTTGAGGAAGGTCTTAAGAGCCTCTAATAGTTCAATATTGGTAAATATAGGCTCATTTGATTTCTTAATAAAAGAATTTCATACTGTTCGCCAAATTCACCTTCATACATGATACTTCAGAGGAGAAGAGGGGTTATTGTGGTGTCGTATGATGAAATGAGCCTAAGTGACTAATCTATTCTGATTATAACTTCCCGAATGAATTTGGAGGATATTTAGAGCCAAAAACGATTTTTTGTCTGTAGGGTTAGTTCATGACCAAAATATGAGCCCTTGAATTTGGATCAAAATCTGCACAAAATGGCGGATCGTGAAAATTTGAAGAGGACTCGAGAACATAAAATAACTAAATTTGAAAACTATAGCCTCATATGATAATTATGGGCAAGAATACCAAATACATATTGTAGTTTTGGAAGGGATAGGTTGTGTTAGCAGCATTATTTGCTTACCTGAAAAAGCCTCAAAAAAATTTTAATTTTTCAAGGATAGTTTGCTTCTTATTTCGCAGTAGTAGGTTTTTTGAGAGGGAGGGTAGGGGTTAAATGTGTTTAATCAGTCGTATAGAAATACATATAACTGCATGCCAAGATGAAAAATAATCTATATTAAATCAGTCTCAAGTCATGTTTGAATTATTACCACTATTTTTTGCTGTATAAACTCGATTAGATATTTGTTTTTAATATTTTATACTAATTATGATTTTTTTTCCTTTCTGCGCCATGTACACCTCAGGGCTAGAAGTGCGTACGATAAAATTTTTTAACTATTTTATATTTAGAGAAGAGAGTAAAGTTACGATGATTTGAGGAAAGATAAAAGGTTGATGATATCTGAGAGACTGTTTGAAAAAGTTTTCTCAGCGTTGGGGAGATATAGAGAATGTTGGATACGGTATTTTGGGCAGGGTTTTAAGTAGGTGTAGTGTAAAAGTGGGAATTTCTTTTGAAAATTTGAAAAACAACAATATGAATTTAATGAATATTTTCACTATAAAAAATGCTGTTTTGTTATTATACCTATTTCAGAATTTTTTATTTTTTTATGGTGATATACTGCTTATAATAAATTTATTATTAGTAATTTCTTTGGTAAACATTTTATTCATAAAATTAATATAATTAAATTATCATTATTTAATCAAAAAAATTTTTAATATTTAAAAAAAATAAATAATCTAAAAATTCAGTCAATATTGAGTATTGTTCGATAGAAAATTAAATTAAGTTTGTTTACCGATGGTGTTCCGTAGAGAGGGGCAGGGAGAGCCAGTTGATTCCAAGAAGACCAGAAGATACTCAATTTTTATTTCATGCAGAAATTTCCAAAAATTTATAAAAAATCTAAAATTTTTAATTTTTCTAATATTTAATTGAAACAAAACAAAAATGAAAAAATGTGCAAAAAAATTGAAAAATCTCCATAATTAAAAAAAATCAAGGGGTGAACATGTTGTTAAAGAAATTTTTGAAAAAAAAAATGAAAAAAAAATGAAAAACGTTCGAAAATGAGAAAAATATGTGTAACAAGAGATACGGAGATACTTATTTCATGAAAATGCCGAAAAATCACTCCTGTTATTGTCCTTAATCATAGCTCTCAAGAGTCCTTCATTCGTTCGTATAAATTATCGAACATAATTTTCCATCAAAATCACCGACGCGACGTGTAGAATCGAAATACGCATTTCTTCAATATACGAAAAAACTTTCAAAACTGAACTCCCATTTCGATAAAACTTTACCTTCACTCGGTCTGAGTACCTCGCGATGGCGTATGATAGATGGACGAACGTTGTTAAAATCAGAATAAATGGGAAATTGCAACCTACTTCATCACCGTAAAAGTTAATTCAATTTACTCTCTTACATGTCGATGACCTACTTATTAAATTTTATTTGTTATAACCAAGTAAACGTAAACGTTGATTTCATGACTATATACATAATTTATTTTCATATAAAACGAGTATATTATTCATTTCTTTCTTTTCTTAAAGGGTACATACGCGAACAAAAGACTTTTTCTTCATTCCATAGGTATGCATAGGTACTCTCGCACATAATATATGGTTGATACGTACAATGCTCAATTGCTCATTGCTTTCTGCGTGCTTCAAATTATGTAAATAATGGATTATTTGTGTTTTCTACTTGAACGCGAAATACTCGACCTTTGACAAATAGGAGATGAAAATTTTTCGATTTATTGGCTCCATTGGGATCAAAATTGACGCTAAATGCGCATTTATGCGTCGAACGACAGCGTTAATTATGGCGGAAAATGTTACATTTTCTCTTTTTCGACTCATCAATTACATATTAAAGTCTTTTGGTTGTTATTACGAGCTTGTGTATTGGAAATTTTTTTCATCATTTACGAACGATAAAAATTATTCAGTTTACTTATGCGTAAGGAGGTCATTTTCACGCTCGGAGACATACGATTTTTAAATGTTTTTCTTTTCATTCCTATTGATATTTGACATATAAATTTTTGCCAACTTTCTCCGTATGATAATGTGTTTGTAGCATAAAACGTTGTATGGATTTTGGGAGGCGAAACGAGATCGAATTCAATTGGAATATTATCTCGGGTATGTGAAGATTTATGTTTTAGCATCGGTACTATTTTTTAATTATTTCATTCCTATTGCGCTCATGTAAATAGGACTAGGAGAGCATTTTCTAGAAATTATTTTGTATTTTAAGTGATTCCGACGCCTTGTACATCTATCTTATATAGAAGCGAAGAAATATGAAACTCTGTGCTAAATTAAGAACTCGTCGCTGGCCAAATAAAGGCGACATAAAGTAAAACCTTGAATAAATGATGGATGGTGAATGACCCTTGGGTTAATGAATGAATGGTTGATGGGAACGTGAAAGAGGAATGGGAAATATCTTCTTGATGCTTTATTGACGAGGAGATGCTCTCGGCGTATCTTACTTGCTGAATAAAATAGCTCCGAGGTACTTGCTTACCGAAGTTCTGAATCTGGCTGCTCCCCTCCTTTGGAAACCAATTAAACAATTATTGCGAAATATTATTACGTGACCATTTACCATGAGCTGAATTGTAAGATAATATAATAATTCTTATTTTTAAATAATTACTTCAATGTTTACTTCAGAAAATGTACATTTGTTCGAATTTTGGAGGATGAGTAGGTGTATGAATTGGCTTATAATTGTATATAAGGGCATCTTTTTCTTCTGTTTCGGTTTTGAATTTATTATCGTTACGTTTGGACAGTTCTACAAATAAATCGAAGAAATAACGGTTTGCTTGTATCGCGATTCTGTCGTGAGGTATGTTCAATTCTTCGCCCCATTCGAACATCACTTTTTCCGGATGAAATTGCATTGCTATGAAAGGATATTCTTTGTGCTCAGCAGTTGCGATGAATTCGGTGCCGTTTTTACTTATGCTAGTTGTAATTATATTCCATCGGTCTTGTAAATGACTTCGAGTGAAATTTTGAATTGTGGTACACCATCTAAAGAAAAATAGTTAAGTGATTATTGTTGCCCCTCGCAAAACACGAAGTCTTGCGAAGCTCGAAAAATACCAAGTTCACCTATGATGATTTACAGTTACTGGAAAATTCTTTAAATACGACAATGTTTCATTATTGACTTGAGAAAATTGCAAACTTTTCTCGTATTCGGGCAGGAACCGGAGCGGATAATTCTCGTATCGAATATTGCATCTTTGTTGAATATCTTTGTGATGATTGGAGATGGTTAGGATGGCTTCGAATCCCAAACAAATGCCTAATATTGGAAAGAACGTTCCATTTTTATTCATCTGGTGACATTATAATGAATAATTATTATTTATTATTACTTAGGTACGAATATTGTAAAGAATTATTATCTTCACGAACTGAGAACTAACTTCGGTAGCAATATTCAAAATTGTGGTTATGGCGTCATAATGCTCATCGCCGGGGGCTAATTTGCAACCTCCTCCCGGAAACACTACTCCATTGATTGATCCCAGTATTCGTCTGCAACAATGTTTTTAGTACGCTTTAATTTAGTAAAATACCTCTCGTGCATTCGTTCGAGATTTTTGTTTACTTTTGTTTGTTTGTTTTCCCTTTTTTTTTTTTTTTTTTTAATTTCACTTTATTACTTATTTCACATTTTTTTCTCCAACTGTAATTAACTCGAGTAATAATAAACTCCAACTTTGTAGAGAAGGTAGAGTGAATAGAGCTTAAGAACTGATTAATTTTCAGAGTATCTAGATATAATTATTCTAAACAGAACGTTTGAAGTTCAAAATTATTCGAAACCAATTCTCATGTCCGATAATTTGCGTTGGTAGAATAATACAAAATTTCTATGGTAATTAGAAAATGCATAGAGGATGAGTTAATTAAATATTGAAGTCGATCGGTGATGCATGATCACTTAATTTTTTACAAATTTCAATGTTTATTCGAATTTTTAAATTTAATTAAATTTTAATAAAATAAATTACTAAAATAAAATAATGTTTTCATTTTAAAAATAATACTTAATATTAAAAAAAATTATTAAAAATTTATGATTTCAAAATTGTGAATCATTCGCAAACGAAATTCCATTTCAATTTAATCGTTCGTGAACGATTCATTTTTTGATTCTCAAAATTTCGAAATGCGTTCAGAGTTGAAAGAATGAATCGTTAAGGAATGATTCAATGAAAAAACATTACCAATGTATATTGATTATATATTTTGTATTCAGAATTTAGTTCTCGAACCATTCAGTACCTTGAAACGAGCTTTTAAAGTTTAAGAAATGTTTTCAAAATTTGTGCAATGAATCGTTCACAAGGGATTCAATAAGAAGAATTCGTTCACTACCGATTCGTTATTTTTAAACGCGCCATCAGAATTCAAAGAATAAATCGTTCACAAACGACTCAATGAACAAAAATTAACAGTGAATCGTGTATTTGTATTCAAAACTTCGTTCGCGAACGATTAAATACTCTGAAGCGTACTTTCAAAGTTTAAAGAATAAGTCATTCTTAAACGATTCAACGATTGAGAATATTAACGAGTGTATCTGTACTAAATGATTTCCTTCTTGACCAAATATTTTTTATTCTAAAATTATTATAAGTGTGTGTAAGTGTATACAGTGATTTCGTTCGCAAACGATTCGATATTTCAGAGCGAGCTCTCAAGGTCAAATAATGTGTTGTTGATAAACGATTCGATGTACAAAATTGTGAATTGATCGTGTGTATCTGTATATAAAATTTCGTTTACGAAAGATTCGAGAAGTTCAAAGATAGAGTCGTTGCAGAACTATTCTGTGAAAAACAAATTAGCATTTAATCGTGCGTTCATGTGTCTGTATTCAACGATTTCGTTCGAGAATAATGTAATTTTCCCAAGTACTTTCAATGAGTCATTATTCAGTGTTATAGGTGTAAAACTCACTCATTCCCTGTTGTAGCAATTAACGTTTTTTTAAGCACGTGAAAAGTATTTTATAAAAGAGAATAAAAAGATATGTGCTCAAAAACGAGTTTATTTTCCTGATCTTATATCTCTGAAATAAATTAAGGATTTCAGTATTTTCAAAAAAATAAATTTTCTACAATAAAAATGATTCCCTACCGAAACAACAAAATTAAAAAAATATATATTTTGAATATTCTCATTTTGATGAATTTACTATCATCATCTATAAAGTGTGTAAACAAATAGGTATATAGCAAGTTCACACTATATAATTGTAAAAAAAAAAAAAAAAAAAAAAAACATACCAAGTAGTAAAAGTGAATGCGTGTCTTGTGTTATTTTTTCGGCGAAAAATAATTTTATAAGCTCACTTACTCGTAATAAGACTTGGGTTGATTCATGAAAATTGGAACTACTCGAGATCCTGAGCTTTCGACCGCTTTTACATACGATGCAGCTATGTAACTTGTATTCAGAGGGAATGTACTATTAATTTGATACCAAGAGATGTTTTGTGCTAATATACCTGCGTTACTTTATTTTTTGAGTCATATAATTCATATAGAATAGTTTTCGATAATGTTGTAGTACTCACCAATTATGGGCCTTGTTGTAGCAGATGCAAAAATAACATTAGTTAGTATTAAACATATCGCGATTATTAAAGCCATTTTTTTTGGCGAATTTATTTCGATAACAGTTATCAAAACAGTAGGTACTAGGTAGTCGAGAGAATAGAAACACTGATAAACATTTGGGATTATCGTCATGTATAAATTTTATCAGTAATGCCTATATATTACTTTGCATATTCAAAGTTCAAACAATTGTGTTCATAGAGATTAATGGATAGTTTTTTTTTTTTCAAATACTTATCCGAAACTTGGGTTTGGTTATTAGATTACATAGAAGAAATGTTGTTTCATCAATGACAATAAGCAATATGAGTAATTGTATTGCTCGCAAAATTTTTTAGTAATTGGGAGAGAGGGGAATATGAAAGCACAAACACAAAATTAAAATTATATGTTGTTTAGGAACACTTCAATTTGGCCCATGTGTTTCACGAACGTCTTGCCACATGCAACTTTTCGCCACTGCTTACAACAATTTCTTGATAGGTTTACAAAGTATAATGTAAATATAATATTTAAACTTTTTTCATTATAATGAAAGTTAAAATTTTAATAATCATAATGAAAAATTAATTTACAAATAAATTGATAGATAAATAGTTTATAATTGATCGAAAAAAGAAATAAGAAAGAATACCTAATGAAGAAAATATGATTAATAATATCTAGATTAGAAACTTTGTGAATGAATGCTTCTATTGAAATTTTATGAAATAATTTACCTACATAAATTATTTTTATTTTGTACTCAGTTGAAGTGCAAGTATAATTGATACACACAAGAACAGTAAGTTGTGTTTATATCTTTATTCTATAATATCAAAAAACAATTTTTCTTTTATTTTCAATGATTAATGAGTACCTTTATTATAATATTGGATCAATATACTTTAGTTATTTTACAGCATCTTGGGCAGGAATTCAAGAATTAGTAACACAAATAAATTCCATTCTCCCGCTCAAAACGTATATATTTGTGCGAAAGGTCGAGACTTAGCACGATTAAAAATGGGATTATAATTATATATAAGTGTATCTGTTTCTACATCCTCATCTTGAAATTTATTATTATTGTGTTTCGACAACATCACCAGCATGTCGTAAAAATAACGATTGGCTTGAATGGCACCTTCACTATGCGGTACGTTTTGTAATTCGCCCCATTCGAAGATAGGTTTCTCCGGATGAAATTGTACACCAAAGATAGGATATTCTCTGTGTTCAATGACAGAGATGAATTCGATTCCTTGTTTGCTAGTACTTGTGGCGAGTATTATCCACTGAAGCGCTAAATTAGCGTTGGTGAAATTTTCTATCGTTGTGCACCATCTAAAAGTAATAAATCGCGTAGCTGATGTGATCATACAGGGATGAAAAGTTAATCAATACCTACTCGTGATTATTAACCGTCGAGGGAAGAAATTTCAAGTACATCAACTTATCTTTGGTGATTTGCGAAAATAACTTGCTTTGTCGGAAATTATTTTGAAACTGAAGAGGATGATTTTCATGTATAATGTTGCATCGTAGCTGTATGTCTTTATTGGAGTTGGTGATGGTCAAAAATGCTTCGAATCCAAAGCAGACTCCTAATATGGGAAAATACGTCCCATTTTTATTCATCTGAATGAAGAAAGTTATATTATTTCAATTGTGTTTTTATATGGTGACTTTATTGAGTGTACTCACTTGAATGGCTATTTTGAAAATAGTAGCCACGGTGTCGTAATAAGGGCTACGTGAACTCACATTAGCCGCTCCTCCAGGAATTACTACGCCATTAATAGATGCCATAATCCAACTAGATAGAATTTTCGATCGTGAAAAATTTCGATCGATTAATTTAATTGTGATATAGGTATCTAGATAATTTTGAAATGATTTATTAATTTACTTGTAATAAGATTCATTATGATTGGCAAATATTGGCACTACTCGAGCTCCAGAGCTTTCTACTGCTTTTACGTAAGTTGCTGCTATATAACTTGTAGTTGGCTTGTACTTGGTAATTTCATCAGAAATGTCTTGAGCTAAAATACCTATTCGTGGGCATGAATTTTCATACATATTGTCTGACAGTTTATTATAATTGTAGATTATTCTAATTCGTACTTACCAATGATCGGCCTTTGAGTACCAAACGTTATTACACATTTTAATAACACTAGTGATAAAACATTTAAAATTACAATTTTTTTCATTTTCGTATCTATTAAAAGATTTTATAATGTTATTTTCATTTAGGAAAGTAGAAATTACAGGTAAATTGCTGACTAGATGCTGTCATGTGGTATTCATGTAAGAGAATTTATCGGTAACTGATATCTTAAGTTCAAGTGCGGGGATTTTGAATCATGTGCAACTGTAATTATTCCTGTTATTAATATTTTCGTTCGTATATATTATATAATGTAAAACCCTACGCTGCGTAGTTAGCTAGTTGCATATTTAAGAAGATTTTCAGGGTCGTCTTTAGTGATACCAGTTGCAGTTGCTAATACTTATACCATTATGCCTACAGTACCTTCAAGTAATGATCATAAATTGTGAATAAGGTAGAAATGTGGTGTGAATTCCAAAATCATTCGAAAGAAAATGGTTTAGGTGAATAAAATATCTTCCCAATTAAGGGCTCCGAAAAAAAAGTTTAGATCAAATTTGATCAATTTATCATTAAATTTAATCAAATTTGATCAAAAATCAGATCAGATTTTATCTACTTATATAAAACTTTATCAGATTTGATCTAACTTGTTTATGTAATTAGCTGTGCATTGATAAAATTAGATAAACCTTGATCAAATTCGATCAACTCATTTTATTAAATTACATATAGTTTTATCCAATTAGATCAAATTGCTTATCACTCGATAAAACTATTTGATATAAGTATGCATAACTTGATAAAAAAAAGATGAATTCGATCTAACTCTTTGATCAAATTATACCTAACTTTATCTCATTTGGTTCACTTATATCAAAATCAGTGTTGTAGGAACAAACATATATCTGTTCTTGTTCCTGTTCTCGTTCCTAGAAAGACCCAGTCATTTGATTCTGTTCCTGACTCGTTCTTATTCTCAATGTTTCAATTCTTCTCGTTCCGTTCTTCGTTTTTTCAATTCTTTACAATCTTGTTCTCGTTCCGTTCTTCGTTCTTTAAATCCTTTATGGTCTCGTTCTTGTTCGTTCTTCGTTCTATTCTCGTTCTTCAAACTTCAACTTTTTCTTTTCTTTTTTCTTTCTTTTCTTTTCTTTTTTTTTTTGATAACGTGTTTAAGGTTTATGTTGTTGTTGAAATAGAAAATTAATTAATTGAAGTTAATTAATGAAAAAAAAAATGATTTATATGGGTATGCGCAGCATTTGTCCGCTTTTAGAAGTTTTTTTTCTCTTTCCCCTCATGATATCTATTAATTTCATGACAAATCATGAACTTTCAAAAGAACGAAGAACAACCCAAAATTACATCCGTTCTTGTTTTTGTTCTCGTTTCTCAGCATTTTACATTAGTTGGTTCTCGTTTCGTTCTTCGATCTTTCAGTTTGGAAATATTCTGTTCTCGTTCTGTTCTTTGTTCTTCATACCTATCAGTTTTATGTTCTCGTTCTTGGTTCTGTTCCTCAGGAACAATGAAAATTCTCTGTTCTTGTTGCTCTTCGATCTCGTTTTTGGGTTTGTTCCTACAACCCTGATCAAAATCATTATTTTTAATTTTTTATAATGTATGATTTGATCTAATTGGATATTACTATATGTAATTTAATAAAATGAGTTGATCGAATTTGATCAAGCTTTATCTAATGTTATCAATGCACAGCTAATTATGGAAGCAAGTTAGATCAAATCTGGTAAAGTTTTATGTAAGTAGATAAAATCTGATCTGATTTTTGATCAAATTTTATCAAATTTTTTTCTCGGAAATATATAGAACATTTTCAAAATGATGAAAAATACTTAGATCAGACCCGTGCAATATGTGTCGACATACACATTGTACTTAACCAAAAAATTGACCAATTTGTCATTTTTTAACATCATTTTTGCCCTTTTAAAAATTATTTTATACTGGATTTTTTCTAAGTCCAAATCTTATCAATAATGCATGTATATGAATACCTGAAATACGTTTATATCCTCAACGAAGCGTGATGGTGTAGTGGTAAGGTTGTAGTTACTGAACGTAGAGGTGGAGAGTGCAAGCCCCTACGAAGACTTGAAATTTTATAATTTTTTCGTGTCAAATTTTTTAAATTTATCCCAACGCATTGAGAAAAACTTATTTTGCGCGTGAAAAAAGCTGAAAAGCACAACTTTATAAAGTTATAATAAGAACTGGAATATTTGTTTATGATGTTATATAAATATATCAAATTTGATCGAAGTTGATAAAATTTGATAAAATTTGATAGAGACAAATTCTTGATCAAATTGTATCTTTATTTTTTATCAAATTTTATCAAAACTTTTTCCTCGGGGGTGTAAAAAGTTTTAGCTGCCAAAGTTGATATTCAACTGAGTTATAACATTTTTCAACAAATCAACTTCTCTCCTTCGCATTTAAAATCTTGTTGAAATGTTTCAATTTCGAAATCATTTACAATAACTTGGAGGAGTGAATTATCATCACAATAAAGAGTCCGATATTATATAGATTTAAAAAAAAAAATTGGTAATTACCAGAAAAATTCATTATTTACCATTATCTTATTTTTATTTATTTATTGTTATAAATTATTATTGATTAGTTTTGTTGCCGAAAAAATCATTAATTTTATTTTATTATTAGGTATTATTTTTTTTATGAATTAGAATTACTGCTCAGTTATGGACTAAACGACTAAAGTAAGTTGATAATAATTATAAGGATACTGAAAAAACCTACAATTTTGCATTACGGTGTTAGTTCATGTTTCTGGTAACATTGAAAACTAGATTTAGTCTTGATTGGCTTTTAGGACCCTGTTTTCATAATAACGACCATCGTTAAAATTGGTCCTTCCTCACTGGAATCAATAAGCTTTCGAATTTTAAGTCGTAAAATTTCACAAATCTCATCTATATAAGCTAATCTGTGGTTTGCTTTCACAAAAATTGAAGTTTTCTATCAGCATTGATATCATTCGATAGTAAAATTTTCATCTTCTATGATTAAAGTAAATAAATTAAATGAAAAATACATTAATTGGTTGTTTTAACGTTACGAAATCTATGTAACTTAGACTGGATGGAAATCGATGGGTCACATTACAAATGATATATTATTACTATATCCTAAAGTTCGAATATGATTACTTTTAAAATACTATATCTCGGAAAATACTGCTTCACTCTATATTAAGCAATTATAATTAATTAATTATGCATTTCCTTGCCTACCTAGTACCTACCTAGTACATACGTGAATCTAAATACAAAAAGTAGCTGATCACGCTGTGAAAGTTAAAATTAGTTGAGTCAAGCTAATGTGGATTTCCTCGTTTTGGAAAAATGGTGAATTCTATCGTTTAAAAAGGAACGTTTCAACAATAACTGGAGTGAATTCAGTTTCAGCTTATACAAAGTTGTAATAGCTATTGTTTTTATTAAAAGCGTACCTAATTTTAAAAAATATTATTTCTATGAAGACGATCGTTTTATTGCAAAACCACGGCGATAAAAATAATTTAATTTAAGGCTATTATTTACTGCTCTACAAATAACAAATTTCAACGTTATGGTGAAAGTCACGTGACCGTTTTTAACCAATCACATTTCGAATTTTGAACCCTGACCCGCTCCCATCCGAATTTAGATACATTCTATCTCTGTCAATTTTCAAATTTTTTCAGTTTTTTTTGTTGAGGTGTTCGTAAATGAAAGACGAAAACGCATATATGTCAAAATTTTAATTAATTGTTTCTAAAAGAAATTACAGCACGCTCGAGATACGTTCATTACACCCTTCCTAAATAGAAAAGTAATCAATTTTTCAAAAATGTCTCAACAGTCACGCCTTCTTTAAACATTAATAAATAAAACAAAACTAACCCGAACAATTCAATTTCAATATTCGCGAAGATATAGTGCATCTGAATCACCCCTCAAATTGAGTTTTTCTGTTATCAGTTGTAAACAGAGAGAATAGCCTTAATTTAATTTTTTTTATAGAAAAAAAAAATTGTTGACTTAATCAAAAGCGTATATTTGTTCGAATACAGGAGGTTCTTGATAACTATTGATAGGTTTATAATTATATATGAGGGCATCTCTTTCTGTTTTCTTGTTTACAAATTTATTATCACTGAGTTTCGATAACTTCACTAATACGTCGTAAAAATGCCGATTCGCTTGAATGGCGGCGCTACTGTGAGGTACGTTTAGGACCTCACCCCACTCGAACATCACCTTTTCTGGATGAAATTGTATTGCCATGTAAGGGTATTCTTTGTGTTCCACACTAGCGATGAAATTCAGACCTCTTAAGCTTGTACTGGTAGCGATTACATTCCATTCTTGTGGTAGTTTCGTTTTTAAAAAACTATGCATGGTAGTGCACCATCTGAAAGCGATGTAGAGTTATATAATTGATATTATAATATCGTATTATAGCCAAATCAAACGATATCATAGGTAATTACGGTAAAGCTACGTACACATGATTATTCATCGTTGTTGGAAAATATTTCAAATATAATAGAGTATCGTCGGCGATATGGGAGAATTGTAAGCTTTGTTGAAATTTTGGCTGGAATATCAGAGGAAAGTTGCGATGGTGAATGTTGCATCGTTGTTGTAGCGTTTTATGATCGTTGAACAGAGTCAGAACTGCTTCGAATCCCAAGCAAACTGCCAATATGGGGAAATAATCTCCATTTTTATTCATCTGAAGAAAATTACGTATTAATATTTTTTTTGCGAGATTAATTCTTGATTGATGTGCATACGTGAAGTTGTGCAAGCTCTGGTAGCCCACCTTCCATTACGGCTCAGGTAAATATATATATAGGTCCGATAAAGTTATGATTTTCTCGAACATTTTTAATAATAGGCCTAATGATGATTGATGTCGAATGTAAATTTTCATATTCACTTTTTTTTGTAATAAAAAAGGGTAGGTAACGTAAATAGAGCTTTTTTACTGAACACAAAATTTAGTAAGCACTTCGGGCCTTTTTGCGCCAATTTAGCCTCACATCGTTGACTCACCTCATTGGCGATTTTGAAAATAATTGTCACAGCATCATAATATGGAAAACCCGGTTTCAGTTTCGCCGCACCACCCGGAATCACGACTCCGTTAATTGAATTAATTAATTGTCTAGAAAAAATTAAAAACGTTATAGTCAAAAACACTTTATGATTTAAAATCAATATTATTATGCTGGCAATTATTATGCTCGTATTTACTCGTAGTATTCCTTCGATTGGTTGACGAATATGGGTGCAACTCGAGCTCCAGAGCTTTCCACTGCTTTGACGTAAGATGCTGCTATGTAACTTGTAGCCGGACTGAATTTAGATCCGGCATAACCATGCTCATCGAATTCCTGAGCTAATATACCTGATGTACAATTTTTTTTTAGATTTCATGGAAATCATGATAGTAAATACAAATATTTGTAAATGCAGTATTTTTTTACTCACCGATTATTGGTCTTTTTGTACAGGACACGGATATACTATTGATCGATATTAGAAATACTAAATTCAAAATTCCTGTTTTTACTGCCATTTTATGTCGAGTAAGTTCCACCATTTACCTACAAGTAAAATCTTCTTTACATGCAAACTTGATTAAACTGAACTTGGATGAAAATTACTTCAGTTTTTAAATATGTACTTTACATGAACAATTATTAGAGCGGATTAGTGATATCTGTGAAATTGAAGTAGCTATGTTATGTAATTACCTATCCTATTTTTTATTTTTAAGCCTTCATAATGCACTTGTACCTGTAAAATATTTTACTAGTACAATGTACTCATTATCTTCAATGAGATTATGTGAGTGGTAGCATGGAAAAGTTTCTTTTATTGGTCGTGCTTTTAACGTTTCTCTTTGGTCAGGGGCGTACCGAGGACATTCTTCAGGTGGGGAGAAAACCAAAAATTGCCAACTAATACCATGAATTTTTTTTTTTTTTTTTTTTAGTCTTCAAAAAAATTGTTTACTTTCCCAACTTTACGCTAAAACTCCAAATTTATCAACTTTCCAAAAGCCAAGGAGGCTACGTCCCGGGTTCTGCGCTATACATGATATAAGTTGGCATCAATTCGACTTTATTCGAGTTCTTATTTTCCCAAAAGAAATTCAAGTTCCCAATTTCAGCATTGAATAAATATAAATTTCCCAACTTTTCAAAACACCTGGGGGGAAGCTCCTCCTATCCCCCCCTTAGTTACACCCCTGTCTCTGGTTTAAAAATCAGAAATTAAAATTCGGATATTTTCATGAGATCATTTTCGAAGTAAGAGTACATACACCAACTTTTGGGACCGGTCCCAGCTTTCAGTTATTTCGGCTCATCTTCGACAGGTTCGGCTCTTAAAATATACCAACATGTGAACCATTATCAGTTTTAGCCATTTTTAACGTGGTGTACCCGAGTGCAAAATCTGAAAAAATTCCACGTGGTTCAAGGGTCAAGGGGGGCATCTAAAAATATCAATTTCATAATTTTGCCAAAGCGCTATCAGGGTTAAAAAAATTAAATAAAGTTAAAAAATGGTCTTTGGTAGGAGTAAAGTCATGGTGGGGGGTTGCTGATTTTTTCCAAGAGACCCCATATGGAACACTACAGCATACTAAATTTTCAATAAAATCAGTCAACTATTGCGTGAAAGAAAAATTCGAATTGGTTTTTCAATTACAAATTAATATCTTAACAACAAGGGGGGGGCGGGGGGTCTGAAAATTTGACCATGAAGTGAACCTACCTATCACCCATGTTTCATCGAAATTGGGCTCCGGGCCTGATTCGCCATTTTTGTTCTCCTATGCCCTTTCAGTAAAAAAACTTCACTTGGAAATTTTGCACTACTTTAACTTGAATAAAGATTTTCTTCAGTGTAAACATGAATCTAGGTTTCTCCTTATCTACGTAAATAAGGAAAATTTCAACAAAAAAAAGTCGATTTAGTTGGTATAAGTGTAGGATATTAGTTTGTAATTTTTGGTTTTTTTTAAACCAATCCTCCTTTCTCCCTGTAAAGTGTTGATGTAATTTTTTTCAAATGAATAAACTTATTGCACTATGATATAGAACTGTAAAACATTTAATTGGAAACATATTACCTAAAAAATAAAAATCATGAAAAAAAATTATATTTGTTAAGAAAAACACTTTAATTTAATTTAATAAAATTAAATAATATAAAGTAGACAAGTTAATTTAATAATAAAAAAAATTATGAAAGTAAAAAATCAAGCTACAAAAATTATGTCATTTTTAATTTTTCAAATTCTTGAAAATCACGAAATTTATAAAAAAGAACTAAAAATATGTTACACAAAGTGAAGATGAATGAAATATTTTTACTAGAAAACATCACACAACTGAAAGAAACCGTGAAAATGACCCAGTGCTTGGTTCAAGTCTTTGAAGAAATTCCAAAAATGAATAAATATCAAATTTGCCCTCCAAAATTGGCATATCCTTTAACCTTGGGATACTTATTAAAAGTAACGAATTTTTGATCCATTTTGAAGTCATCACCCCTCACGTGTATTTCGATATGGAGGGGCAACGTGAAATTTTTCAAAATGAACTGTAATTTGGGTGGACACCAAATTCAACAGTTGAAATAAGCTACACTCTTTATTGCGACGATACTTCTCTCCGCTAAACTATCGTAAATCGATTTCAGACTTGAAATATCGTGCTAGGATTTCGGCAGTGTGGGAAGGGGAATTTGATTTTTCAAAAATTGCTATAAATCAGTTAGATATCAACTTTTGCCGCTAAATCTTGTTTAATTCTTTATTGGAACGCTGATTCACTCATCTGATCTATTTTTGAAGGATTTTTGAATGAACACATTTCACTTGTATTTTGGTGGAGGAGAGGGGGTGAGTAAATTTTTTGAAAAATGCTACTTATAATACGAGTATAAACTTTGGCAGCTAAAATTTATTAAACCCTTCATTAGGACGATATTTCACTCATTTAAACCATTTTCGAAGGATTTTGGAGTTCATAAGTCATACAGAGGTGACCATAAGTCGCGCAACTAATTTGCATAATGCGCAAAAAATGAAAAATAATTATTACCTAATCGTTCACTACCATATAAATTACGTTACAAAAACAGTGGCGTCGCTAAGGGGGGGCCTGCCCCCCCTAAAAATTTCTGGCCCCCCAACCAATTTTCCATTATTTACATTTACAAAATATCTACTTCGAAAATTCCAGTGTGACTGAAAAATAAAACGAGACTTGACCTTTATAAGAAAACGCTATCTGTCTGATTGTTTGCAAATTAATTCGAGTCTTCATACCATACCATTTATACCTGCTTACTTACGTTTTTTCAAGTTCGAAGAAAATAATAAATTTGTTCTTATTAACCCTTGTACGATTTTTTCACATAAAAAAATTATTAGACCCCCTCTTAAAAAAAACACATATTTTTAATACGAAAGACTAGAAAAATCTTAAATTCTTGGCCCCTTTTGTGCCCCCCCCCCCCCAATTTTTAATCCTGGCGACGCCATTGTACAGAAATGAAAAATCATTGTAAATCTTTCAAAAAATAATTAGAAAATGATTAGAAAATGAAAAACGAATTGAAATATATGTTTGAAGTGGTTGTCGTTCTCTTGAATACACATTAAGCGTTACACGACTTACCACCCCGGTATTTGCTTTTTTGCGTGTGGGTGGAGGGTAATTTTTTTCAAACACGTTATAACTAATCGAGTCTGAAGAGAATGAAATATCGTCCCAATAAAGGGTCTAATAAGTTTGAAGCATTTCTCAATAAATCAATGCACCACCACCCTCTCTCCTTCCACCGAATGAATAGTTTCTAATTTAAGTATTTTTATAACACCCAACTCCTCCACCAAATGGCAAATTAAGACTGAAATTTTGGTATTTCCCTTGTGTAGTTGGATAATTATTGATCCTACAATTTAACTACAAAGAAATATCTTACTTGTCAAACTGAAGTAATGTATACTTATGGTTTTGGTAAACGACTAAGAAATATTATTTATTCGATTTCGGTTCACATTCAAAAAAAATACTTTTTTTTAGGGTTACACGCGTGGAAACTGGTAATTCACGACTTTACATTCTGCAAAAAAAATCTTACTCACGTGAAGTAGTTCACTTTTGGTATTTGTTAAGAACCTTATTTAATACCTAGCAAATAAAGTACGATATTGCTGTAATCCAGACAAAGAATCCTCTTATTTTTTTTAATCCACATTTCAGTTGGTAATAAGACATTTCACAAGAACTTATTGTATTTCTTTTCAGTCGATCGAAATGTTCTTTAGTGTGGATTAATGTTTATTGGTCTGCAGCAATTGCGAAATAACAAACCCATAAAAGTAATACCAGCAAATCTTTCCTACATATTTTTAATTCATTTATGATATATGTAAGTTAATTAGTGTCGTCTTCTAGAGTCTCAAAAATTCAAGTTACAAATTGCGAAGCTCAATTACTCACATGTAAATGCACCCATTATGTTTTAAATTATGTTCAACTTTACTCTTATTTTAAAAAATTAATTTTTATTCAACTAATATAACAATACCGAGGATAATTAAAATCTCCTTCGAATAATAAGTCTGTAACGTAGTGATAATGCGCCGAAAATGCAAATGTTTCGTATAGTTAATGAACTAGTCGTGTGTAAAACAATGTACGAGTACGTTGCATAATGGAAATGAACGACCATGTATCCAGTGTCTTGGGCAAAAACGTATCACAATAATTAGCATTCGGGCTTTCGTTGCCAAAGTTGTGGAAAAATAAGTACGATTTGTGTAGTTCGATACGATCTCCATCTCTTACATGATAGGAAATATTGTCTAATAACTTTATAAGTATACGACTATAGTATACACGAGCTGAGAAACGTATACATGTTTTACTGAATTTAAAAACAAGTAAATTTCAAGAAATATCGCGTACTTTAATTGCAGTTAATTTTTTTCTAAGCTGTCACGTCTTCACTAATTGTCTCGCGAACGTGTTCGCATCAATTTGAAATCTTCGCTTGAGGTATTCGTTCGATTGTATAGTATGTAGGAACTTTCTATAGATGTAATTATTTTCGTGTTCAGAAATATACGTTGGACGAGGAAAAGTGGTATTTTTTTCGACTTTTTAATTGTATAAGCTTGAATGTTCATTGAGTATTGAATACGACGCTGGTATTATATGAATTCGCTATTTTTAGTGATGAATGGAAACGTGAGCTTTCCGCACCTGTTGCAAGTGTATTTAAAATGAAACAATATGATTTGAATGTGACTTGAAAAAGAAATAAATTTCGTAACCGGTTCTCCATAGAGGTACGCGCATTCCTACCAGAAGTATTTTTAAATATCGTTTTAGGTACTCGGTTCCTCGGAATTATATTCGGAAATGTCGTTTGGTATTTTTCATTTTTTTTTTTTTTTGAAAAATAATTATTTTGAATTTCGTGACTTGCGTAATCATCAGTTATTGGCTTAACGTCAAAAAATCATCGGAAACCGGTTACCTAAAAATTATTTTCTTCTTCGTTTCAGGGTGCTGATTAATAAGATGAAGTGAAAATTTTCATTTGGAAAATCTCCAATGTTGTAGTCGCTACACGCTTACATAATACTTGGAACGATGTACCGATGAGATATTACCTAGTGGAAAAAAATTTTTCGTATAATTCTTCAAAACATCGCAAGTTCCTAACAGTCGAATGGATTATAAGTCGAGGTGATTTCAGAAGATTAAATAATACGATTATAAATATCGAACGATTTGGTTGACATTACGCCGTGACTTCCTGAGTGAACTTTTCTACACGTTTTTAAAAAAAGGGCCATGACCCATCGATGATTTACGATCGGAATGATATCGGAACTTGGAACTGCAATGCACGCGATGTTTCCTGCGTACTTGTTCTTACGATGAAATCGAAATTGAAAATTCCATTACCTAAAAATTCACAGTTTTCACGCGACTTGTAATTAAACGGTCACCCTTGAATTAATTTTGGTCACAGTTTAGAATTTTTAGCACGCCCGCATGAACTCGTATATTCATGTTTGACGTTGTTATCAACTTTAATGAGACAGAACATATCTAACACAGCATCAAGGTTTCGACAATTATTGTGAAACTAACCTAAAACCGAGTATCATATTAATTATCGCACTTGCGATTCTCTCGTCGTCGCTTGGCTACTTTAATTATCCAATTATTATCGATTTTTTCTTTTTCGAGAAAAATAAGCAAAACGAATTTCTCGCTTAATTCTTACGTGTTGGGAATAGCGAAATATGTTGAGCTAAATTGCCCGCTGAGATGACCAAATTTCTACATACCTACATCTTACCTTTCGATAGGATAAAGATGATTAATGAAGATGATTCGATTTCTATTGTTGTCCAATTCGCTAAACGCCTGTAGCGCGTAAAATCACCTTTCAGGAGGCTCCAATTTGGTAATTTAACCGATGAAGTATGCTGCTGACCGGTGACAGGCGTATTCACGTTTCAAGGACGAATTTTCTATTGAAATGTTAATTTTGTTTATTAAATGTAATAAAAATTAATAGAATTAGCGTGAATTCGCTAATGTAACGTACGAGTAATTTTTCTTTTTGAACGAAGAAAAACGTGCTATAAATTATTTTTTTTACAGGTAGTGTTAACCCTATGCGGTCATTCTAATTAGTAGCAGAAACGAAAAACGTGATGGTATTTTAAAACTGAGTGAGTACTTGTAATGTAAATTATACCTACTGGTATTTTCGACAAATTATGTCTTACAAAAATCTACATACATTTAGTTTATTAGGACAAAATAAGTCGAAGTCAAGTGTAGTAACCATGATTAATACTGACGGTATCCATCTATGCTTACACGAAGTTTTCTATCAAATTTAAAATATTTTAATGCAATGTCATTCAGAATAAGATTCTCCTGGACGTATACAGTTTTTGTTGAAGAAGGAATATAATAATACTTCATTGAACGAAGAAAAAAATAGTTGCATATTATGAAAGAAACCAGAAGAAAAAAAATGTAAGCAGCCATGCCGTATAACTGGAGCTGAGTTTTTGAATGGAGTTCGTTCATATTTGCAAATAACATGCTACCCCATTCATCTTCATGTCTACAGGCCACATATGCACCCAATACCAAGTTTAAAAACCCCCACCCCTTCACTCCCAAAACCACTCAAGAAGTTAAATTTAGAACAAATGTAGTATTTCTTGCCATGCAATAATCATATGAACACGTATTTTTCAAATTATAGCTACTTGAGGCTTATCGCAATATCCTCAAATTTTTAAGATCCGCCATTTTGAACCCATTTTGACCCAAATTTAGAAGGTCATATTGTGGTCATCAGCTAATCCTACATGCAAAGTTTGACCTTTCTAGATTGATTTGGTGAAGATATGTTGGATATTCAAGAAATTTCCTGACTCAAACCTTCCTCAAAAAGCCGCTTTTTGCTCTTACTCCCCTCAAAATACACTTAAGAAGCTAAAATTTGGATATGTTGGTGTCCATGACTTACTCTTTCATATGAGATGAGAAGCAGAAAATTTGAACCATTTGCTTCTTCTCTAGCCTCCCTCAAAATTTGAGTGATCCGCCATTTTGAATTTTTTCAAAAAAAAAAGAAGCACTATTTTTTTCAATTTTCAATAAAAGTCTCTAACCGAATTTAAAGCGAATTTCATAAATACCCACCGGCGTTACCCTAGCGGGAAAAATTGGACATTTATTAGATTATTACAAATGATTTGAAAGTCAAAGATTTGAAGATCTCCCTCTCCCCCGACCACCTATCACAAATCAGGTAGCCTATAATATCTATTGTTTAACTCAGCTAAAAACTTCAAATTTGATAATTTCATCTTACATTTTTTTTATGCGGGAGTGATGATCGGGAGTTAGCCAGGGGGGAAATATGGAGATGGGTTTATTGAAACAACATTTGCAGCATGGGCTGATGTATAATTAATACATTCCAATATTCACCATCGAGTAACGTTGATAAGAATATTAATTAATGACTTAATAAAGAAGCTTTTGTTGATGCACGAGTAGTACGTACTGCGAACTCGAATAATAAGTAGCATACTTGTATAGATAATATCTTATCTTTAAGTTGCTGTAAAATATCTTCACATTTCTATAACCATATTTTGTTTAATTAAATAATATACGCGATGGAATAATCGAACAGTTCTTACGTTCGTTAACCTTGAACAGAATATTTAAACATATCGTAATTGATTGTAGGTTAGATGTGAATGGATGGGCACAAATTTTACCCTAGAAATTTCAACCAATGGAAAAAACCATACTCGCTAAGTGCACAAAATAAGTACGATTTAAATCATAATTAAATACAAAATACGCGATGATTAAAAAAAAATGTGTTAGCTTTCACTTGTCGACAATTTACGTGCATTAAATGAAGCGTGACGAATTTGTATTAATTGATCTACATTTACTTATTAAAACGAATAAATCATTTCACGACCAGATGATTCCACCGAATCACTTCCGACGCGAGTGTAATTAATTTATTGACATTGAATGTTTTAATTTGCGGTGTACGATTGAATCAGACGTCGCATTAACCGAGTTTATCTCGGTGCCAATAAACTTGAAGCATTGAAAAAGCATCGATGATGGATTTGTATTTGAGTAATGTGGTCTAGTTTGGACCAACTTTTTTTTATATGTTAAGGAATCACTCTCCAAAATTTAGGAAGTGTACTGAGCAAAAAGCGCTTCAAGAAAAAAATTTTAGTCGATATTTGATACATAATTATGTAGCTCGCAGTATACATATTATTTTGAATTCGGTGTAAATTTGTCGACAGATTTTTCATACATGTTCGCTCCGTCTCGCACGTAATTCTCATCGACGCACTTACACACGAATAAGGATTTATTCTGCAACGGGAAACAGCATTTTGCATTGTACTATACAATATGTTTTAGGAAGTAATGCGGATTTGCAACTAATTAAAATATTTTCACAAGCTCTTTTGAATCATGTGAAACAAACTCGGTTTAGTATTTTTCATCGTATTTGAAGATTTGCAATGTTCTCGCATGTTCATTCAGTAATCGAGTTTTTGAATACCTACGTGAAAACAATGAAAATATTTTTAGCTGAGTTTTTAATAAAAACGACGGCTGTTATAGCCTATCTGATTTAGTATGGAGGTCGGGGGAGAGTGGGAAATTCAAATCTTTGTTTTTCATTTTGACTATATACCCCTGGACCGCTCGAACTCATTGTTCAGAACAGCACGAATTTCTGTCGATATCAAGTGAACGCTCTCAGACCAAAATGCGCCTGCGCATGCGCGAGTTCAAAGTTATCAATATTATTTCGAGTTTCGAGTGTAACAACAACGTCCTTTTACGTAACAAGTTCAACTGGTAGCAGCTGTTTCTGTTGTTATCTTTAACTCGCGCATGCGCAGACGCATTTTGGTCTGAGAGTGTTCACTTGATATCGACAGAATTTTTCTTCGCAGTTCGAGTGGTCTGACGAAAAAGGGGGGTATTGCAAAGAGCACAAATAATTTCGTCGTTACTTTAGGAAAGTTGCTGGGCCCATTTAAGAATTAAAACTACATCTCGTTAAGAAATTTTATTTTTGAATACAATAAGGAATAAACTAATTTTGCTGTGTTGCTTTTAATTTGTATCCATGTCCTCGTCGTTCGAATCTGAAAGAAAGAAAGAAAGCCGAGTCTTAGCCCAAAGTAGTATAAACTACAATTAGGCTAAGACATGGCTCATAATTTAAGAGTAATATTCGCGCATAAGATGGCGCGATTTAAAGAACGCTTACGTTGTTTGAATGATTACGTGTTGAGAAGGCGACGAGATGGAAAAGAAAAAACCAAAGAAGAAAGAAGGATACGAGTTTATCAGAGAGACGTGAGATTGAGAAACGAGAAGAAAAAACCGAATATCGAAAGAATATCGTGTTAAAAGACTCACCGTAACTGCCATGGTATTTATTTCGTTGAGCAACTGCTCCTCTTCGTTCTCATTTAACGTGGACATTGTACAATTTTTTCTTCGTAGTTTCTTTTGTTTTCTCGTAAAGGAGAAGTGATAAAATGAGGTAAAATAAAGGTAGTTTAAGGTGCGTTTAAACAGCAACCAGCTGTTTTTTTAAAGAACGCTATATCACGAGTGGGACATAAACAAATCAAGAATAAGAATCCTATGATAGGATGAATTGTTTTTTATTTAAGAATTAATTCTGATTCCCAGAATTAAAGTCTGAAACAAGAAATTTCCGACATGGTCCAGGTGTATATAGTCAAAGGTTTTTCATACCATATTGTGATCATCTGACAAATGTCCAACTTTCTCCCCCACGCGTAACACCGGCGCGTATTCGTGAAATTCGCTCAAAATTTGGTGAGAGACCTTTCCTGAAAATTCGAAAAAAATATTTCTTCGTTTTTTTGAAAAAAATCAAAATGGCCGATCACTCAAATTTTGAGAGAGGCTAGAGAAAAGACAAACAATTCAAATTTTTTGCTACTGATCTCATATGAAAGAGTGAATCAGGGACACCAACATATGCAAATTTCAGCTTTCTAAGTTTATTTTGAGAGGAGTAAGAGGAAAAACGGCTTTTTGAGGAAGTTTTGAGTCGTGAAATTTCTTGAATCTTTCATATTCCTCACCAAATCAAGTTAGAAAGGTCCAGCTTTGTGTGTGGAGTTACTTGGTGACCGCAATATGACCTCTTGAATTTGAGTCTAAATGGATCCAAAATGGTAGATTATCAAAATTTGAGTAGAGCTTAAGGAGCCTCAAAATGGTAAAAATGTAATTAATATGAACTCATTATAATTATTGGGGATAAGAAGTATTCTATATCCCAAGTTCACCTTCACAATGGTATTGGAGGGAAGAAGGAAGGATTATGGACTTCAAAATGTAGTGGAATACAAGAAAGGTCGAAAAATTTTTATTGTGGTGTCATATTATGGTAAAATGAGCACAAATGATTAACATATTTTGAATTTCGCTTACCAAATGAATTTGAAGTTAATTAGAGCAAAAATAGCTCTTGGAATGGAAGAATGGCGGATGATGAAAATTTGAGGATAATATGAGGAATCTTAAGTAGTTATCATCTTAAAAATATTGGTATGTTCATATTCTTAAATTGCATGGCGAGAGATACTTCATTTTGTTCTAAATTTAACTTCCTAAGTGATAGTGATTTTCAGACTTGGTATTGGGTGTGGCTAGTAGATAATTATATGAAGGAGTTAGCAACTCCAGTAATGCGCTATTGCTGTTTACGTTTTTTAAATTTTTTAGATACGAATATTTTTGTGTTTCGTAATTACCACGTAAAGAGACCGTAATTGAATGAACTACTATGTTTTCTTTAGTAGAGGTTGAAAAAAAATTCATTGATCGAGTAAGTGGTAGGTAACTGATAGAAAAATGTGTCAAAATACGATATACGTTCATATATTATTCTGTAGTTTGTACTGACGATACGACATCACACATCCATGCTGACACCACAAGTTCAATTCAAGAATTCATCCTTTTAGCATTTCACAGAGTAAAAAATGTTTCACATATTCGCATCGATCGCACGTTAGAAATTCCTGGGTGGATATTTAGAGCTCAGATAGTTCAAGTAACGATATTATATTAACGAGATAAACTTTTACAATTACGCATTGATTTAAACACATAAATCATACTTATATAGCTAATTATGATTACTCTCTCATTCCTAACACTTATTTTCTATCATTCCGCCAGCGAAATATTGAAATGGAAACACGAACACGCAACAATTGTATATTTTGATTCGAAATCGCCGCAGCAAACACCAGTTCACGGAAAATTTCCCTTAGTCGACGACAAATGACATTCGCGATCATTTGCGTGATAAGGATGAATCTTCTTTTCTTCGTGGCTCGGCGCACATTCAACTATAGAACAATGAGAACTCGAATGTAGTACCAACTATATGTAAATGATTCGGTAAGATCTCACAGTAAGTTATCATATTTATAATCACAAATTCTTCGTCGGTCTTTTATTACAAGCCGCATTTATACTAGCGTCAACATCATCAAGTAGAGCATCGTAGTATCTGGAACTGTCGTAGGTCAGATATCGATTTGTTGGACCGTGATCTAACGTATAACGAGGACTGAGAGTTCCGTGAATGGGCAACGGGTCGTCGTATCTTTTGGTAACTAAGGTATATTCGCGATGCGCGTTTATTAGTTTCGAGAGTTTTGATACTATTTCGTAATCTGGACAACTGCTCTCTAATCCTAATAAACTGACTACTGATCTTCGTAAATCGGAAAGCTATAAAAATATAAATTATTGATTTTAAAATCTGCACAAAAATGGACATGTATTTAGATGTATTTAAAAACTTATTATTTATTTTTATAAGTTTCAAACGAGGCACGAGTACACAGATGGGACAGTTATATCGACTTTTGGTGTTTTAAACGTGTAAAATGTCTGTTAAATTTTATCGTAATCTTCTTCACAGAATTTTTGTAATCAATGGTTCGATATTACGCGTAGAAGCGGCCGGAAGTTTCATAAATAGTGTATTTTTTCTTACCATGTGCTCGGATCGTTGACATTCAGATAGATTTTGCTTGACGTTTATTAAATCTTCTTTTAATAATTTTATGGTATGTTCATTCATTACCTTGTCTTGGTCGCTGGTTTCCGAAGTGATTCTTAACTAAAATTATTTTCAGAATTATTTTCATTTTATGAAGAAGTTTCATCTTATTGCGGAACTTTTTCCAACATACTTGTTCTTTCAGTGAGTTCAGCTTTTCTAAATATCTTATTCGCAGTGTTTCAGATTCGGTCAAACGTTTTTGGAGTTCTTCTATTTTTTGACCACGTTCAATGGCTTTCGTCTAAATGAAAAAAAAAAATGGAAATAAATTGATAAGACGACTGTGAATGAAAAAACAATGGAAATATTATTTTAGAGTTCGACCTTGAATTCTTCGGCTTCGTTTAATTGATTTCTCAAATCACGTGCCACCGCTCGAGCTTCAGTTAATTGCAGTTGCAACTTGTCGGCCTGTTTTTGTAATTTTTTCACCCTGCGAAAACGTTATATAAAATGAAAACACATAGAAGAAACTATTCGCATATTATCAAAACGTACTGCCAACTACCTAAGGTTGGCTTCCTCTTTTTCGGCTTCCAGAAGCGAACGAACGCGTGAATTTTCTTCTTGTAGGTTAATCTTTTTACGTAATAAATCTAAATGTAAATCTCTTCTTTGTAGTTGTTCTCTTAACGTTCTGATTCTTTTTTGAAGTTGGTAAACAACCGCTGACTTACGAACATATGCAAATTGTTCGATTAGATATTCGAGGTTGGTAGTTAGCATGATGTGATAATATGTATTTTAGGTGTAATACAAGTGTGAGGATGTTGAACCCGGCCAGTGTGCAGGATTAATCGAATTTTTATCTTTTTTATATTTTTTTTTTTTTTTTGTTGAATAGAGAAGAAAAATATTTGTTTTAGGAACACTTTGATAGAACTTTCAATCTTGAGATATCGTGGAAAATTAATGCTCATTTTCTGCATAATGGAAACGTGTGAATAAGATTCTTCTTTTGGCTCACTTGTCACCAACTTTTAAACTCTATTGTCTTTAAGTTGTAGGTATATGATTCTCTTTATGAGTTTCCAACTCAAGCTGATAATTAATTGTTATACAGTTCCCAAAACTCACTGAATCAGTAAAAGTAGAATTAGAAAATCTGGAAAATTATAAAATTTCATCAAATGATATCTCGTCATCTTTTTAATCAAATTAGATGAATCATGATCAGATTTGATGAAATACTTATTTTTTTGATAAAATCAAGTAAGTAGCAATCGAGGAAAAGGTAGAAGGAAAAAAAGTTCAAAATAAATAATAAAAAAAATAATAGAATAGAGATTCATCTCCCAAATTGGCTTGATTATTTAAATAATTTCCTCAACATTATGTTTTGAATGGGGATGTTGCACGTTTTCTGGAAAAAATATGTACGTATAGAGAAAAAAATTAGAAATTGAATAAAAAAAAAACGCACTCCATTCGATCCCATAGAACTTGAGAAAAAAAGTTCCAAAATTTGCATTCTGCGGTGCGCGCTAAAACGTAGGGTTCCCGCGGAAGCACCCGTTGTTACGTCATAACCTTGGAACGCGCGCGTTGCTCTTATAGAGATGAACATGGAGAAGCGTTTTCTCACGTTTATTGCGCGTAAACGGCGCGATTTACATTATAGGTGATAAGGACGTTTTTTTTAGAGTAAACTATGAGCTTTCCGGTGGTATAATAATTTTTTCGATTTAATGAATTTGAAGCAAGATACGGTTTCCTTAAGTTGATGATAAAATTAGTTCTTATTAAGGGGGGTTCAGTTTTTGCAAAACGTGGAAAGAAAGAGGAGTCGAGGAAAAATTGTTGATATGGTATTAGATAGGGTATGAAATGCGCTTTATTTTCTTCAGTGCAAGCACCCTTCCAGCTTTTCTCCTTCCATAGATATATTAATGCAAAGTTTGAAAAAAGTTGAAAAAACGCGAAATTGCGCAATTTTCAGACTTTAGACTGGAATACTTCAAAAACTAAAAACGGTACAAAAATGTTTTCGCTGAACGAAATGTAGTACTTATTAAGGGCTTTTTAATGCCGTATTCAAATTAAGTCCAAACATTTTTATACTTAAGCTAATACCAATGAAAGAGGCACCGGAGTAGAAATACACAAAAAGTAAAAAATAATGTTGCTGATGAAGTTGATTTTTGAATTTTTTTTTCACTCTCAATACAACCAAGAGCGTAAAAACAATAAATATTTTAAATTCCATCACACAGACTTCACGTTGTTGCGTGGAGCTACTCCCCTACCACATTTTATTTATTGTAATCGCGCGAAGACAGTAAACTCAGCGTAACGTATGAATAATGATGACTTGTTTTTTTGAAAAATATTTCAGCTTTGTAACTGTATGACATTTTTTCAACAGCATAATATCAATAATTTTCCCCCGACCCCTTTTTCTTAACAAGTTTTGCAAAAACTGAACCCCCTTAATGAAACTTAATTTTACCATCAACTTCACGAAGCCGTATCAAGCTTCATTCGTTAAATTGAAAAAATGATTATACCATTGGAAAACTCATAATTTACTCTAAAAAAACATCCTATCACCTACAACGTGAATCGCGCTGTTTAGGCGAAATAAACGTGAGAAAACGCTTCTCCGTATTAATCTCCATAAAAACAACGCGCGATTCCAAGGTTATGGCGTCACAACAGCTCACGTATAAAAATGTTTGGACTTAATTTGAATACGGCATTAAAAAGCCCTTAATAAGTACTACATTTCGTTCAGTGATAACATTTTTGTAGCGTTTTTAGTTTTTGAAGTATTCCAGTCTAAAGTATGAAAATTGCGCAATTTCGCGTTTTTTCAACTTTTTTCAAACTTTGCATTAATATATCTATGGAAGGAGAAAAGCTGGAAGGGTGCTTGCAGCAAAGAAAATGAAGCGTATTTCATACCCTATCTAATGGCATATCAACAGTTTTTCCCCGACCCCTCCTTCTTTCCACGTTTTGCAAAAACTGAACCCCCCCTTAATAAGAACTAATTTCATCATCAACTTAATGAAGCCGTATCTTGCTTCAAATTCATTAAATCGAAAAAATTATTATACCACCAGAAAGCTCATAGTTTACTCTAAAAAAAACGTCCTTATCACCTATAACGTAAATCGCGCCGTTTAGGCGCAATAAACGTGAGAAAACGCTTCTCCATGTTCATCTCTATAAGAGCAACACGCGCGTTCCAAGGTTATGGCGTCACAACTAAAGGGTGCGCATCGGAGTATCGTTTTCGCTGCAAACAAAATGTAAAAAATTATTTCTCCCGACCTATTCAACCAATTTTCAAAATTTTAACGATTACATAAGTTTCACATTCCCGTCTTTTATTTCCATTAGGTTTTAAGTGAATTTATTTTTTATGCAACATCCCCATTATAACTAATTATTTTGAGCTGTTAAAAAATAAAAAGTTCCTAGTAGCAATTCCAATTTTTTTTTTAACTGTCGATTCCAATATCTTATCATCTTCTTTGAAGGTAATATCAGAAATGAGTGCTAGAAACTCAGGGAGAGCATCATATACAAGAACTTTGTGACAGTAAATTTCGGAAGTAGTAGACCACAAAAAGGCGTGTTTTTCATGAGGGATTTTTTCGCGATCCCTAAATTTAGTTTAAAAATCATTTACAATTTCACTTTTAATGATGAACAATTTCTTAATCATACTTCAATTGACTATGTAATTTGTTGTTATATTATTGAAAATTATTTAAATATTATAATTTTTATATGAATTAATTAAAAAATATATATCTACATAATTTTTTTTAAATTTGTTGTTTGTTATCATGATTAATTGGAATAATAACTGAATTTAATCTTATCTCATTTAATTTCTTTTTGAATAAACCTAAACCATTACCTACTTTTTATGATGGTGGGCTTGATGTTGATAAATGTGAACCTATGTATATTTAACTATAAGTGATGCATACTACGTTACAGATTTAACTCGAAATTTACG